>JAQZBX010084394.1:0-13264 GCA_029593785.1 Cabassous unicinctus | reverse complement strand
TTTCTTTATTTCTCCCTCTCCCCCTCCCATTGTTTTTGGGCTCACTGTCTCTTCTCTGTGTGTTCTTCTATGTCTGCTTCTCTTTAAGCGGCACCAAGAACTGATCCTGGGACCATCTGGAGTGGGAGAGAGGCACTTAATCTCTTGTGCCACCTCAGCTCCTTGGTCTGCTGCATCTCTTATTGTCTCTCCTCTGTGTCTCTTTTTGTTGCATCATCTTGCTGCTCCAGCGCTCCACGTGGGCCAGCCTGCCTTCACCAGGAGGCCCCGGAAATCGAACCCTGGACCTTCTATATGGTAGACGGGAGCCCAATAGCTTGAGCCACATCTGCTTCCCATTGATTTGATTTTAAGGGTTGCTGTTTGACAGGTGTAGGAGTCTGGCTTTGACTGTGATGTGTACTCCTTTGAGACCTGAAACTCTTGGCCCAGGGATGAATTTGGGCTGGTTTTGACTATATGAGATAGCTCTTGCTAGGACCAGTCCTGGCCAAAACCCAAGAGATACAGGTAGTTTTGAGAATGGACCCCTTTATGAGTTACTGTGTGTTGTGGTTTTGGATGTTTAAATATGAAATGAGGAATTCTGAGTTCTGATGGTAACTGTTACTGTATAAGCCTGTTGAGGTTTAAAGATGCATGATTAAGGGCTAGAATTCCCTGAAAGTGAACTAAAGTTGCCTACAACTTTAACTACCCTGATTACCTATAATTTTTATTGCATTAACACACTGTCTAGCCCCTGTCTGTCAATTCAGTTTCATCTCATACCATTCCTTACCTCACTTATACTCTATCTATATTTGCTTTTGTATTCCTCAGAAAGGAACAGGCCCTAGGACCTTTGCACTGTTTCCTCGGGCTGGACTGCTCTTCTCCCAGCTGTCCTCATCCTTCAAGTTTCAGCTAAGATTTTGCACATAACTTTTTTTCAGAGGCCTTCTCTAATGCTCTCTTAAGTATCCCTACCCACCCCCCAACTCTTTGTCATATTACCCTGTTAATTTCTTTCTTATTCTTTCAATTCTTCTTTTTTTGTGTGACATTTTTATTGAGATATAATTCACCATAATTCACCATACAATTCACCCATTTAAAGTATACAATTCAATGGTTTTTAGTGTATCTACAGAATTGTGCAGCATCACCACAGTCAATTTTAGAACATTTTCATCATCCCAAAAAGGAACCCCATGCCTATTATAAGTCACTCCACCTTTCCCCCCCAGCACTATGTCCCTCCACCCACTCCCCACCCCCCACCCCTGCCTCTGGTAACCATTAATTTACTTTGTTTTATAGATTTGCCTGTTCTGGACATTTCATATAGATGAAATCATATCATATGTGTGGTTTTTTAAAAAATTTCTGGCTTCTTTCACTTAGCCTAATGTCTTCAAGGTTCATCCATGTTGTAGCATGTGTCAGTATTTCATTCCTTTTTATGGCTGAATCATATTCCATTTAATGGTTATACCGCATTTTGTTTTCATCAATTGATGGATATTTGGATGTTTCTACTTTTTTAGCTATTATGAATAATGATGCTTTGAACATTCATTTACAAGTTTTTGTGTGGACATATATTTTCAATTCTCTAGGGTATGTACCTTTTGAGGAACCTGTTTTCCAAAGTGGCTGTACCATTTTACCTTCCCACCAGCAATGTGTGGGAGTTCCAGTTTCTCTACATCAACACTTTTTGTTATCTATTAGAATCTAGCCATCCTAATGGGTATGAAGTGATAGCTTGTGATTTTCATTTGCATTATCCTAATGACTGATGATGTTGATCATCTTTTCATGTGCTTATTGGTCATTTGCATTTGTATATCTTCTATTCTGACACTCTGGGCTCTCTCTCATAGCACTCTCCTTATTTCACTTCAGCCACAATGACCTTTTTGTTCTTGAATCTTTACATTCTTGCCTAAGAACCTTGATTGCTGTTCTCTCTGCCTGGAACCTTCTTCCCCAAGATAGCCATATTGGTGACTCCTTCAAGGCTCTGCTCATGAGGCCTCCCCTAATCACCTTTATTATAAAATGGCAAAACTTCTCAGGCACTCTCCTTACCTTATTTTATTTTTTCTCCATAGACTTACTACCATCTGATATTATATATTAACTTATTTGTTTAATGTTTGTCTTGCTTTCTTAGAATGTAAACTCTAAAAGGGTAGTAACTTTAACTGCTTTGCTCACTGCTCTATCCCCAAGGCATGAAGTAGATACTCAGTAAATGTTTATTGACTGAATGACTTGATTTGCATTTTTAAAAAACTTCACAGTGGTTATTGTGAATGAAGAATGGGGGGGATGGGAAGAAAGAGAGTGACACTTGGAATTCATATAGTCACGTGAAAGGATTTGGAGGGGATAGAGTCAGGAAATACTTGGGAGGGAGACTTGATGAGACTTGGCAACTCATTGGATAGGGAGAAGTAATGGGTAATGACTCAGATTTCTGGCTTGGGCAGTTGGTGCAGATGATATTGTTAGGAATAAATGAAGCCATGGGGATGAATGAAATAGGTCAAGGAGAGTATTTAATAGGGTGACCAACCATCCTGGTTTGCCCAGGACTGTCCCAATTTTAGCACCAAAAGTCCCATGTCCTGAGAAACCTTAGAAAGTGACAGTACACATTGAAGACGAGAGTGCAGGCGTGCTTGTACGAATTGCACCAGTCATGCCTGCTGGGCTAAGGGTTCTATTAAGGCTGGGCTCCCCCACCTTCTTCCCCCTCCGTGTAAATGAGGACCTTTAAGACCCAGTGTGCTCATTGGTCTGCCTTGTGCAAAAGAGGGATTGAAAGCTACAGCTTTTTACTGGCTCCTGGCTCCATATTCCTTGGAGTGTGAACTGTCCAGGGGGGTGGTCTGTGAAGCAGGTGGTGGTCAGGTGATGGGTGGGCCTTTTGTCATCTGGTATCTTCTATCATTACATCTTGGGCCCTACGCCTTGGGCAGATGATTTTCCACTGCAGTTAGGTATTCTGATGGTAATTTTCCATTGGTCTTCCTCTTTTGCCCAGTTATCTCCCTTCTCCTACCTTTCCCTACCTCATTCCCCCCTCAGAGAATTCCATCCCTTATTCTTAAGGGGTGATGGAAGAGGATGATCTGTCTTCTGTAACAACTACATGCTTACATTGGGATGTTGTCCCTGCCTATCATGGAAGTGGAATTCTCTGGCTTCTAAATCTAAAGAGCCTCCCTTGGGTTAGGACTGGCTGGAAGGTTGTCAGTTGGGACTAGAGAAAATACTTGCATGACCATCATCTTAAAGTAGAGCTATTTAAGCCTGGAAGATACAAATTTAATTAGTAGGTTGAATAAGCAGGGCCCAAAGATTAAGAGTAGAATGACCAGAACTAATGACACAAGGAGGGAATAGAATCAAGTGAGGGAGAGGAGAAAAGATTTTACAGCCTCCCAGATGGACAAGGAATGAAACCCTAGTTTATTAGTAATTTGGCTGATTGTTTCTGCCAATAGCAATGATTGCAAACAAGGTTTCAGTTCCTCTTTAGAGGAAGTATTGATAGAGGGAGATGTACCCAGAAAGAAACAGGGTATACCAGGGCCTGAATTGTATTTAACTATTAGGGGTGCATGAAAGGACACTTGAGTGGTAGCCGTCCCTTCTACCCACATGGATTTTGTTTGTTAAGATGTTACCGATAGGGACGTTAGCAGTGAAGTGAAGGTTGGTGTGGCATATCCAACAGTCTGATTGGTTGACGGGGTTTGTTGCTACGGTGGCAACCCAGTCAAGGAAGAGGTTAGAAGAAGGCTTGTGAATCTGGAAAAGAAGCCTAAGGGTGCAAGCACAAATTTTACTAGGTGCCCAGATGGGGAGGTTTTCTCAGGTGTGTAAAATAACTGGAACTTTCTCCCATAGGCCCTAGGACGTTTGCTTAGAGTAGGCAAGATCCAGGCTTACAACGCCACATGTTAACTCTCCATAGTAGCAGACCATAAAGCCAATTGTGTTTCTTTAGGTTCTACTCACATCACTTTGGCAAGCATTGCCCCTGTTGGTATGTCTTTCATGCAGTTGACATACTGTAGTACCATCAGCTCTCGTGAGAACAGGAAGGTTGGTTCCAGTGTTCCACTGGCCTGTTGCATAGCGCCCTCTGGCACTGTAAAACAGAGCCAATCTGGAGGCATTCTTCACTGTAGGGCTTCTGAGACTGAGCCATCACTGGCTGGCAAAGCCATAGGAGTCTTGAGCAGCAACATACTTCCATCCATTTGGGGGCATGGTCAGGTGATGTAGCAGATCCCTTTATTGTTTTAGAGTCTGTTCTAACTGGCCGTGCCAGTAACTCAAATGGAGAGACACCATGTTCAGTAGTTGGGGCCTGGTCTAAATGCACGAATATATTTGCGAGGCCCTTAAGGGATATGTTGGTTTTGTGCATATGCCCACTGCTGTAACATCACAGTTTTCTAATAACTAAAACTCTAACCAACAATATCCTCATGCAGATCAGTATAGGATAGAATAGACGTAAGAACTTTAGAAGTCTTTTGGAATTTTAATTTTGCCTTCGTATTTTCTCTCTTAGAAAGATACTGTGTATCACAAAGAAACTTCAGCAGTACCAGAAGAAAACTATTTTTCTAGTAAATTTTATGAGGACCTAAGATTCCCAATGGAACCAAGATTACCTTCCTATTATCATTTTATAAATAATATTTCCCTAAGTAGTAAACCTAAGTCTACATATTTACAGTAGTCTTAGGAAATAAATACTGTGATTATGTACAGTATTTTATGACAAACCAGTTTTGTTTTTTTGAACAAGTTTAACACCTTGATAATTCTGATCAGAATAAAATATGACTAAAATTTAAAACATTGTCAAAATAACATCCCGTTTAAACTTTTCTACAGTTTACACAAGTATTTTTCAGTTTTGTAATATATTTTCCATTGTGAATTAAAATATAAATATATTGAAAACAATTTTCATAAACTTATATATTTAAGCACCTCACTTTTTACAAGGTAAAAGAACAAATTGTTTTGTAAGAGTTTGCAGCTAAAGAAATCGTTAAGGGTTTCATTAGAATATTAAAGGTTGTCGGGTCTTAATATTATATTTAAAACAGGCCTCTATTTATCACAGTGACAAATAAGTTAGTAAAATAGTTTGGGAAAGACTTAACTTCCAAAATAGCAGCGGCTCTGTATTTTTTTAAAAAACCATTAATGATACGATGAAACCATTATGATAAAGCACAGATTCTTTGTTCTTTATATATTATTTCAAAAGGACTTTTATGTCCTTCCACTCAAAACATACCAACCACTTAAGAAAATTAACAGAGAGAGAAAGTCAAATTTTAGTTTTGCATCAGTACACCATTTGGTAAACAAATCTCTGCATAGATCGTAACAGATTGAGGTGATGTCCCACAGGTTTTTCTGCTATAAAGTTACTTTTTGTTATCAATATCACTTAAAGATTTTTACTTACAATTTAGCAATTGGATTATTAATTATTCTCATCCCAAGACTGTTAAAAAGGTTTAAATAGGGAAATTATAGGGCAAACTATGGTTTATTCTGTAACATTCCTCTGTCCTTATCATTCTTAATTTTCAAGCCTACTAGTAGAGTTCTAAGCTAACTTTATATTTCCCTATCTTATCGCCCTGCCCCCAGAGTTCTCTCCAAAAGAAAGGGGGTAAGCAGGGTAGGTCAAGGAAAAACCTGTTTTTCCCCCCCAATAGTTTCTGTATTCAGATTTCTATATAATCTTTTCATCCTGCTTGGCTTTTCTAGAGGGGTATGAGCATAATAACATAAACGGCAGGTCCCTCAGAGGTCAGGGTTTTGATATAATGCCATGAAGGTGTGAACATAAGGCACCTTGGTCCATTTTTCCTGTCACTTACAGAAAAGTTCTAATTGGAGTATGGTATTGTAATTAAGCATTCCATTTTTGGGTTATATCCTCCAAATTATATTGGGCTCATGGCATATTACAGAAAAAGATTAATTTTTTCCACTTTAGGTGGCCCAGCTGGAAAGCGCTCTATCTAGTGTTGAAGAGTCACCCAAGAGGCGAGGTCTGTGGGTATAGAGGGAGAATTACCTATGTCCTGGTCTTCTGCTAGGCCCTTATTGACCTATGAATGAGGAAGATAAAAAAGGAGAGAAATAGTGGGTCCTCACAGAGGGTTCCTGAATGAGTGTGGGGTGCCTATGAGGGCTCCCCCTTTACTTCCTAGTTTCCAGTGTGAGACCTAGTGTCCTAGGTCTTTACTGGCTAGGGGGCCCCCAGGCATCCCTGGGGCCCAACAACTGCTCAAGCGTTTCCGAAGTTTGAGAGGACAGGAAAGTCTAAGGCAGAACTGGTGGGCACTAAAATGGCCATCTAGTTTCCTCCGATAGAGGTAGATACGGGTCAGAATGTTTTCTAACATGAAGAGGACGTGTCCCTGGAGGGTGCTTCCGAGAGTATCTGAACAATCTTTAGGGTGGTACACAAGGGTTGGGAGAAATTGTGCCTTGGAAGGAGTTGGGTCATATCCCATGACCAACACCACATCCGGTTCTCCCCAGTGAAATGGTGAGGTCAGGGATTGTGATGACAAAGGAGCACATGGTGGGGGAAAAAGCAGCTAACTAGCATTAATGGGTTACAAGGGGAGGTTAAATGAGAGATCCACGGGCTCAACTGTAGTTGGACCACAGATCTCCAGAGACGACAAAATCCCCCTGAATGGTGGATTGGGCAGTGGGGACCTGTTATGTGGGGGAAGAAGCTTGCCGTCTCAGAACCAAAAGTTGTATCTGAGCTGTGAGACAAGTAAGGTTGCAAGTAGTAAAATGAGAAAGTGGCAAAGAGTTTCTTGCATGGTAGTGGGACAGGAAAAGCAGCCGGTGAACTCCTTGACTTGGGTAATTTCCCATTCAGACCCCTATGGATGGTGTCAGCTGTCAGCTGTGTGGCCCCTGAATCTGCACAGTATGAGGAACAAGTCCTCCACCACCCTCCCAGGAGGGGAGCCATGGTCAGGTGGGTGAGTCGAGATTATGTTCTGTGGCCAAGAGCACAGAGCATGAAGGAGTAGGTAGGAAGGCCAGGGGCAGGTAGAAAAGGCTGACAGGACGATTCTTGTCCTATCCCTTCATTGGTTGCCAAAATCTGATCTCGGAGAGGCCCTGGGAAGTCTTGGAGAAAGACCTCAACTTAGGGTATGAGGATTCTTGACAGTCGCAAGAAAGAATTCAAGGACTAGTCATATAGTAGCAGGAGAATTTAATGTAAAGCGACAGTACACACCCAAGACGGGAATTGCACAAGTCACCAAAGCAGTTTTATTGAGATATACTCACATACCATATGAACTTACTCTTGATTCAGTGTTCTGTCCTTTATATGTCATTGCCACTGTTTTAATGCCAGTTGAATCCTTTTGACCTATGATTTATTTTATTTCAGTCACTTACTGGTTTACTATGCCAACTGAACACAAATTGGCCCCCATCTCCATGTTCCATCTGAAGTCCTCTTTTTAAACTTCCTGTCCATCAGCTTATTCCTTTGTAGCAAAAACTCTGTTGTTTAGAAAATTTGGTGGACAATCAGACTTAATATGTCTAATTTTTAAATCATGAATTAAGCATTGATGAGGTTAAAAACTCTTACTAAGGACTTGTGCCTTCTTTTGTTTGGAACAGGATGCTGTATGATTATGTTGAAAGGAAGCGAAAGGAAAATTCAGGAGCCCAACTGCATGTCACCTATTTGGTGTCTGGCAGTCTCATTCAGAATGGATATTCCGTAAGTTCTCAGAATCTTATATTGAGCTTAAATGTGTTTGCACTATAAACAGTTATATAACATAACATGAATAAAAATGGTCAGTATTATGGAAGTTTAAAAAAGCCACTTGATGGTGATGATTATTTTGGACTTTTAGACTAAATCTAAAAGTCTGATAAATTTGTGTAGTATCTTGACTGTGATGCAGAGACTATATCCTTATTGTGCAATTTTCCTAGGCAGCAAGACATTAGGAGACTATATCTGTTATTACTTAGTCTTCTTTCATCCTCTTGAGGATTATTGGGGATAACAGTGATTAATTTCCATTGTGTTCAGAGTTCAAGCCACAAACTCAGGTGTTCAAAAACTACAATTTTTTCCCCAACTTCATCTGATGGTTAAGTTCACATGTCAACTTCACTAGGTTATGGTGTCCAGTTGTTTAGTCAAGCAAACACTGGCCTGATTGTTACTGTGATGATACTTTATGGATTTAAATCATTAGTCTGTTGATTGCATCCATGATCGATTACATCTACAGTCCACAAAGGAGATTGCTCTCAGCAATGAGAGAATTCTCATCCAGTCACTTGAAGACCTTAGAGGGAGAACTGATGATTTCAGCAGTCAGAAGGAAGCATTTCTATCTCTACTTCAGCCAGCCAGCTTTTCCTGGGGAATTTATTGAAACCTTATCAGAGTTCCCTATTTGTGGCCTACGCTATGAAATTTGGACTTGCCAATCCTCACGGTCAGCTCCTATATTAAATCTTTACATATATATATATACACACATATATACGTATATGTATATAAATATATGTATATCTCCTGTTGGTTCTGTTTCTCTGCTGAACCCTGACTAATATTCTTAACTTGGATTTAATTTCAAGCGTTCATTTTCATCGGCTTAAGGGTGAAGCGTAGTGGAGGGTGTTGACAGGTCAGCCCTAATGCAGTGCAGTGGCATGGGCTGGGAACATCTTTATTCTCCTGCATCTTCTATGTATTGTCTCATCTGGTATCCAGTCATCCATCAGCACAGGTTGGTTTTGCATTTTCATCATTCCAATCACAAAGCTTTCTCAGGTCTACGGACTTTTTTTCCTCTTCTCTTTTCCCATGTTCCTCTCAGGGGCACAGGGATTATTCTACTACTCCCATGCCTTGGTGCACACCAGAAGCTCTGCTAAGATACCTTTTTTCTTCTCTTGCACCAAGCTGAGCCTTGGGAACTTTGATAATTGCTCCTGCCTGGCTTCCTCGATTTCTTCTTCCCTTTTGACTTTCCCTTCAGTCTCAGTAGGCTCAAAACCCTGATTTGTCTGACTGGATTTGTCTTTTAGTAAGAGAGTTCCACCAATGCAAGATTTAAAACCGAAATAGCAATTTAGTAATTTATAAGGAGAAATAAAACTGCTAGGGAGATCAGATTCTTATATCCTCTGGCTAGCATATTCTGTAATCAGGATATCAGTGTTGAATCAGATGTCATTATATATGTGAAACACAAAATTAAGCACACCTGGTTCATTCTGCCACCAGAATCTGCTCCCTGTATGGCTCTTGAATGAATCTGCCAAAGTTTGCATCTGAATATCTTTTTTCCTTCTGTTTCCAGGGTTAACTAGCCTCCCCTCCCCCTTCTGTCTTTTTCTTCAGTTATGTCAATACTTTCAATCTAATCATAGTCAGGTCTTTACCTGGGAATCATTGTGTTCCTTTAAAGCAGTCGTTTTTATTTTTTATTTTTTGGGTCACTGATCCCTTTGAGAATCTGAAAGAAAATGCCTATGTTGACATATTCATAAAATGTTGAGGGTTCACAGATCTCCTGGAACAGGATCCAAGCTGGAACATATCCAAGCTTATATGTTTTAAGATAATGTTGAGGTTTTTACCCTAACCCATTATTACAGGGGTCATAATTAAGAAATTTGGGATCCTTGGATGATCTTCAGGGTTGTTCTTCAGGGTTCAGGGAATTCTTAGATGAACCTCTGAAAGTGCATTCAAATGTGCTCCTTAGGGCATTTTTCTGAGATCATTTTTCAAAATGATGTTTAACCCATAATCAGTTAAAAACTTCGTTGTGGCTTAATTATAAAAGGCCTTCTATATCTAAATTTCAGAGAACATTTACGTTCTGCTTATTTGTCCTATATGTCAGAATCCTAATATATAAAAATATTTAAAAATGGGGTTGCTGTGGTTGAAGTGGTTGTGAGGATTTGGACCCCTCCTAACAGCTCTGTGGGCAGCTCTGTGGAATCCTGTTGAAAATAAGTGTGACTGTTTACCCATGTTTTTTTTTTTCCTTAAAGCAAACCCTCCTCCGGAAAGGCAGATTATTAAATATAATTTCAGGTTCTAATTCTTGTTCTTTCTAGTTTCTTTTTAAAGCTTTTTAAAGCTTTTTAGAGCTTTAAACACTCTTTTAAGTGTTTCTAAAAAGAGAAAGATACTTTTTAGGCTTGGTATGGATTGTAAATGCATATATATATATATATAATTTTTATTTTTCCAACAATTATGGTTATTGTAAAAGTATATTTAACAATATGTAGTAGTGGAAACTTCCTTCTAATCTCGTTCCAGAGCTTCCAGAGAATTATTTGAAAATTTTAAGGGAAGGTTAAATTGTTGTTCCCCTCCCACATCCCCCAGAAAGTCCTTTTCAGAAGTTACCAGCAAAGAGTCCTAACATGCTTTGAAATCCTTATAAAATTTGTAGGTACATATATATCTGTGAGTGGTGTGTGTATATTTTTTATTTGCATTTGTAACTTTATTTTATTGAGGCATGATATGCAAATAGTAAAATGCACTAAATTTTAAGTTTGCACAAAGTTTAAGCTTGATAAATTTTTTCATATGTATACATTCATGTAACCATCACCCAGATTAAGATATAGAACATTTTCATCCCACCAAAAAGTTCCATTGTGCCCCTTCCTTCTCGTCCAGATTGCCCCGCCGCTTTGCCTGTCTTGAACGTCAAATAAATGAAATCATACAGTATGTACTTTTATATATCTGTCTTCTGTAGCTCAACATAATGTTTTTGGATTCATTTATATTTCTTTAAAGAGGAAGTAACACTGAATTTATTCATACCTGATGAAGGTTTCTAACTTATTACATTTGTTTTATTTACTTTTGTCTTAAATTTTTATCATTTATGTATTCAAATACTTATATATTTAGAGCACACAGTATAATATCCCCATGCATCAGTCACCATCTTCTGCAATTATCAACACGTGGCCAGTCGTGTTTCATCTGTATCACCACCTGCTTCCTGCATCCCAACCACAGGATTATTTTGAAGCAGACCCCAGACATAGCATTTTTTTTTTTTTTTTTTAAGATTTAATTATTTATTCCCTCCTTCATTGTTTGTGTTCGCTATCTGCTCTCTGTGTCCATTCTCTGTGTGCTCTCTGTGTCTGCTTGTCTTCTCTTTAGGAGGCACTGGGAACTGGACCCGGGACCTCCCATGTGGGAGAGAGGTGCTCAATTGCTTGAGCCACTTCCTTAAGTATGTAAAATTCTTGAGTATGTACTATATCTCTAAAAGATAAGGACTGTTTCAAAAACAGACCCACAATACTATTATCACACCTAAAAATAATAATTGCTTAATATTATTAGTATTCTAGTCAGTATTCAGATTTCGCTGTTTTGTCTCATAATTTTTTTACAGTTGATTTCTTCAAATAAGAATCCAAACAGGAGTCACACATTGTGCTTTATTTATGTCTCTTGAGTTTCTTTTAGTATGTCTAAAACTCCCACCTCATCTCCCCCCCTTCAATTTATTTGTTGAAGAAATCAGATTTTTTGTCCTGTAGAATTTCCCATTACCTGGATTTTGCTGATTGCATCCTATGTTCTTTAACATGTTCCTTTGTCCTCTATTTCTTATAAGCTTGTAGCTTGATCAGATCATGTTTGATTTTGAGTGGGGGCATTGAGCAGGAATACTTCTTTAGGTGGTGGTTTGTACATTCTGCAACATCACATCTGGAGGCACATAATGCTTGGTTGACTCTCTCTTTGTGACATTTGGGATTGCCAGCCTGATCCATACTTTATAAGATTCTCTGTCAACTTTTCATCTAATAATTTTAACTAACATTGATTTTTATCATTGCCTAGATTATTTCATTAGTGATTACAAAATGCTGATGTTCTAATTCTTTCATTCCTTCTGTGTTTTATCAGTGGGAAATTTTCTGTAAAGAACTTTATCTCATCAACAAGCCATATTTTCCCTTTTCCCTTAACTGCTAAAAAGCTCAAGGGGGGGGGGGTCTAACTCCCCAGCCAGAGGTCCCGAGTTTGTGGATGCTGAACTTACATGTCCCAGCTTGACAGGTGCCCACTGACAGCTCCACTCTCCTCTGCATTGTTTTAGCACCAGCAAGCTGGTATTTCCTCTCTTTTGTTTTTGTGCATTTTCAGTATCCCCAGGGGTGACCTTCAGCTACACTAAACTGTCTGGACTGTCCAGGATTTCTCCTGAGGTACTAATAGTGTTTTGGGACTCTTATTACAAAGTTTGCATAGATTTTGAGTGGTTAGTCCCTAATGCTCTTTCCCATAAGCTCTGTGAATTTTAATGTGCAGTTTTGCAGAATGTGATATTCTTAGGAATGCCTGTATTTTTTTTAAAAAAGAAAATACATCATGAAAACATGCCAATATTTCCAATTCAAATTTATGATTATGGGATTTTTATTTAATTTATTTTATTTTATATTGATCTTTTATGTTGCAAGTCTTGGTGATTCCTAACAACATTAACATAAATACTTACGTGCTTTAGCTAACTATATCCATTTTTGAGGGCAAACTAACATTACTAACAATATGATTATGAAAACAGTCTAAGATTTCTTTGCAGTTCTTTTTGTCTGTAGGATATGTCCTAGGGATGTGCAGTCAAATTACTTTAAGAATTGTGCAAAATAATTCCTTTCTGTGATTAAACCACCAACTCGGTATCTAGTTAAATTCAATTTTTTTAAATTTGCTTTCAAATTTTTTGTGCTTTTATGGGTAACCAGTTTTATTGGTTTTGTCTTCTTACATTGTTTTGTTTTTGCTGTTTATATTTTTGATATAAGCAAATATATACTCACTTTGCCTCCCTTTCTTGGATAAGAGTTTTCATGCTATATACCCTATTTTGCCCTGTTTTTTTTTTTTTTTAACTTAACAGTAGATCCTGAGGATCACTCCATAGCGGATATAGAAATATTCCTCATTCTTTTTTACAGCCACATTGTACTACATTGATGAATATACCTTAACTTATTCAACAATCCCTTATTAATACATGTTTGAGTTATTTACAAATATTGTGCTGCAGTGTATAGCACAATTTATGATTTTATTTTATGTTTTTGCCAGTGTGAGTTAGGGCTACCTTCCTAGAAGTAGGATTCCTGGGTAAAAGAGTGA
>JAQZBX010084393.1:0-13256 GCA_029593785.1 Cabassous unicinctus | reverse complement strand
AAAAAAAAAAAGAAATAGACCTTCTCATCATTTGTTATATAAGTAATCCTACATTGTTTACTTCCTTTCCTTTTTGAAAAATCAAACATTTAAGTATATAGAAGCAAGAAACGTGTATGGAAATAAAGTAAAAAGTTCAGATGTCAAATAGAAAGCAGAATTTTTAAATCCCAATGTAACTTTTTTTCCCCTCAGAAACTTATTTGAATCTGAAGTTTAAATTCTGTATATGTTCTATCGAAATGTAATTGATTTATTTGTCTGTTTTTTTGTTGCTATTATTGAAATAATGAAAATGCTCTATGATTGAAGTGATGAATGCACAACTATGTGATTATACCAAATACATTGATTATGAACTTTGGATGAATTGTATTATCAAGAAAATTGATTTGTTAAAAAAATGTAATTGGAATACAGTTACTAATCTTGTAGTGTTGCTAATTTAGATTTTCTTGTTTTAATAGTGCACTAGTAAAATTGATGAATAAATCAATAGAGGGAACAGCAGATGATGAAGAGGAGGGTGTAAGTCCAGATACAGCTATCCGTTCAGGACTTGAACTTCTTAAGGTATTTTTTTAAACAATAAACAATTTTGTCTCCTTCTAGATGTGCAAGAATCAGGCTTATTTCATTGAGAACTACCCAAAAGATTAAAAAAATTGTGGTAGAAATCATTTTATAAAGATGTTTTGTGGCTTCTTTTACTGTGGGGTTTTTGTTGTTGTTGTTTAATTCATTTGCATGTGTGCTATGCTTTTAACAATATGTGCTCAATCAGTAACCTAAGAGCTTACATCTGGAATAGTAGGATTTCCCACAGGCAATCATGATATGACTGCATCTGATCATGGGATTTTTGACCAAATGTTAAATCAGAATAGATGCCAAAGGAATTCAGAGAAGTGAGCAGTTAGTAAGGCCCAGGTCATATAAGACTTTCTAGATAAGATATAACTTAATCTAGGGGGAACACAGCATCATTAGAGGGGATTGTAGGGAAACTAGTCTGACTGGAAAAGAGGGTTGGCTTTGGAGAGTAGTGGGAGACAAGGTTGGTTCTAGATTGTGGAGGGCCTTTGGGGCAGGAAGGTGCTGTCAGAGACTTTTAACATGATATGGTACTAATGGAGCTTTTATTAGATGGTGCAGAGGGGAAGAAATGAAAGACGAAGAGACATTTAGACTACTACAATATATGTAAGAGGCAAACCAGCTCAACGGACTTAAAAGATAAAAAAGAGAGTGATGCGATGGAACTGGGATGGTCATTTCTTTGAAAGAACTGATATGATGGTTCATGAGAAAGATTTCAATTATATTTTTATTAGTTGAATTATATCTTTATATTTCTAAGAGTGAAATCACCTTTAAGATAAACGTATTTTTAATAGGTTGCTCCATTGAGTATTTAAAATTGAAATTTCTATTTTCTGTAAATAATCAAAACATCATAAATAAATGTTATCACTCCAAACTTCACTAAATGAGAGAATTTCTCCACTCTCTGTATTACCCATTAAGTAAATGCTTAATGAATAAGTTAAGGAAGATTGCCCGCTTGATTTTACCACTTCTCCATGTTTCCCCACTTTTCATCTTGTTCCTGTTATTATACTAACTAAATTGTTTTCATTTCCTGGAAGGTAAACTTTATATACATCATATCTAATGTGCTACAAATTCCTTATAGACAGACTGTGGCTCATTTCTTTATTTTTTATTTCCAGTATCTATCATAAGTCCTAATAAGTGGTAGGCTCTTAAAACATGTTGAGAAAAGATTATTTTATATTTTGATTTGTTCTTAATTTTGGGATAGTCACTCATTATGTTTTATGTTGGTCACAACTAACCAAAGAAAACTGGGAGAAGTAATCTTTATTCTGTGTAGCCAGCATAATCAGGCCATAATTTTTAGTTTTATTTATAGTAGAAAATAATACCTTTTTATTTTCTGCATTAAAATCATTGTCTCTACTCTTAAAGCTATATCTGTCCCTCCAGGTTCTGTCATTCACACATCCTACCTCGTTCCACTCTGCAGAGACATATGAGTCCCTGTTACAGTGCCTGAGAATGGAAGATGACAAGGTAGCAGAAGCTGCTATACAAATTTTTAGAAATACAGGCCATAAAATAGAAACAGATCTTCCCCAGATACGATCGTGAGTATATTTTTTCTCATGATAAACATAGTTTTCTCTAAGTATAGGAGCCATAGAATCATCATTTCTCATTTATGTGTAGGAAGATAGAAGAGAGGAAAAATAACTTTGATTTAGAAGCTAATTTTCTATACCCTCCTTTATTTTGCCCTTTCCCTTCCTTGTGCCCGTCCTCTTCCACCATTAGAATATAGGCAGAGGAACAAATGGAGAGTATTGTTTCTAGTAAATTGATTTTTAAATATTAATGTTAGTTATCAGAAGTTATCACAGAATTTATTATTATATTTGTGATAAATGTTTCTGCCTAATCTGCATATGTTCATCTTTTTCTTTCCAACTTGGTTGTAGTTACCATCTTCATATCCCACAAAAGAATGCTTAATATTTATTGTTTGGTAGGTTGGTGGCCATGGTGCTGTCTTCCTTTAATCTTTCACTCTAGATTACTTCCTCTCTCCTTTGACCTAATATGAATGCAGTATATTTATGTATTTTCACTTTTGCATCTTTAAGAGTTGCCTTTAGGTCATACTTAGTGCTGAGAATTTACATATATAATTTCATTTAATTTTTTTAGGAGGTACTGGGTATTGAACCTGGGACCTCATACATGTGAAGCAGGCAGTCAACCACTGAGCTACACTCCCTGCCCCCCTTTTTAAATTACTTTTTTTCTTTGTTGAGAATTTATATTTAGATGTAAGGTATGAGGGAGACAGCTCTTAGAATAACACATAGTTGATATTTGGGTATTAGCAAATAGTTCTGGCTATATCCAAGTACAGACTAGTTTTTCCTCACAGGGTAATAATATTTCAAGAGGACTCATTAAAAAATCCCAAAGTTTTTATTTAATATGCAAGGTAATAGTTTAATTTGTAAAATAATTCAGTATTTATTGTGCATTCTCTTCATTCTCAGCTCTGTAACTGGCTAATATAAAAGAATTACCAAGATCAGTCCCGCTTTGAAGGAGTTTATAGTCTAGAGATGATAATCTTTATATAAGTACATTATAGAAAAGATCATTGACACAAGTAGAATAAAGTTTCTGGTGAGTTTTTCAAGGTAGGAAAACGTATACATTTTTTAAGGCAAAGGATTTATTCTTAAAGGAATTCTGTTCCAAAGGAAATAGTAGGAAAAAACCTATAGGCGGATGAGTTTTTTTGGTTACGAGGAATTACACTTCTTGCTCTTTAGCCTAATAGCAAAGGAAGGAGCGAATCACTGAAGAAGAGTGAAGCACAACACTGCAGACCTCAACAATAACCATGAAGACATCATTGGGTTATAGCACTCTTAAAAAGAAGAGGGAAGGGGTCTGAGTGGCCTCTCTTATCCCAGAAAAAAAAAAGGGGGGGGGGGATTAAAGTTGATTTGGTATTATCGTTTCATTAGGCTAAGACAGATTAATAACACATTTAACAATGGTTTGTTTAAAACTGTATCTTCCTTTGTTACTCATTGGTGTTGTTTTATAAAGACTTATTCTGTAAAGGAGTTTGTGAAAGAAAGACAAAACAGTGGTGAGTCAAAGAAGGATATTTGGGTATGGAAATCCCTTTCTCATAACTCCAAACCTGTACCATAAAAATGGAGAGAAAATTGAAGGCTATTCATACATCTCAAATCAGACAGTCAGGCATACCTTGTTTTATTGTGCTTCACAGATACTGTGAAGGTTTGTGGCAACTCTGTGTCAAGCAAGTCTGTTAGTGCCATTTTTCCCAACAGCATGTGCTCACTTTTTGTCTCTGTGTCACATCTTAATTAAGGTATACACGTAGGGGTTTTTTTTAGACATAATGCTATTGCACACTTAATAGACTACAGTATAATGTAAACATAACTTCTATATGCACTGGGAAACCAAAAAATTGGGGGTGAATTGCTTTATTGCAATACTCACTTATTGCAGTAGTCTGGAACCAAAACTGCACTATCTCCAAGGTATGCCTGTATTGATAAGCATATGTCTAGTTTTTAGTTCTAGGTGCATGATCTGGGTCCTGGGGTATTGCTCATGATGTCTAGCTTCCCATTATAGAAGAACTCTTTGCCACCATTGCACTTGTTACCATTGATCTTGTACTCTATAAATAGCATCTTTTTTTAAAATTGCATTAAATGTATGACAAATGTCATCCCTTAAATTTTTCTTTTATATATTTTCTTTTGCTCACAAAAATATTTGTTCATTATAGAAAGCTGAAACTCTAGAGAAACATAAAGGAAAGAAAAATTCACTGTTAACATATTGATTTTTTTTTTCATGAATATGTTTGTATATCTACTTAACATGTATAGGTCAAATTAACATGCTGTTTTCTTCATTTCATTTAACAAATTATTTTTCCGCATCATCAAAATTTAATGCTGTAAGACTGTAATATGTATTTCCATATTGTCCACAGTAAGACTGTATCGGTTTACTCTTCAATGTCTTGAAATCCCAACTCCAACACTTTTAGCTCTTTCACTTTAGGATGCCAAAGTAACTTGTGCTTTCGTTTCCTCATCTGTACAATAACTCTAATACTAGTTCTCTTTGGGGTAGTTGGGAGTATTAGTTGAAGTAGTTCATGCAAAAGACAACACAAATTATTAAATGTTTTATTACCCTCTAAGCAATATATGTCTGTATCCTTCTGCACATTCTCTCACCAGTATCTGTTTTTTAATAAAACATTTGAAGGGTACTATAAAAGGGAAGTGGAGAGTTAGAAATATGGTCCAAAGAAATCAATTTTTTTGTTGTTGCTGTTTTTTTTGTTTTTTTTTTTAATTTTGTTTTTTCAAAAAAAAATTAGCTACTTAGAAGGTAAATACAATAGTATGGCGTGGCACACGTTTTAGATGATATATTGAGATTGGCTTGGGTTTTTTGCTTTTTTCCCTCCATATTTATAAGGTAGCTTTAAAATGAAAATTGTCTCCCAAAGTAGCCTTTTTCCTGAGGGTATGGTATTTTGGGGATTATATTGGGGGCCAAAAAGAGGGCTTTTTGTATAGATCAGATTTAAGAGAGGCTTCTCTATCAAAATACATCCAAATAGTTAAGGGAGGGGAGGTGGGAGACAACCAAAAGAGTGGTTTGTGGACTTTTTATATATATACAGTTGATACTATTTTTTACAGGACTTTAATTCCCATTTTACATCAGAAAGCAAAGAGAGGAACTCCACACCAAGCAAAACAGGCTGTGCACTGTATACATGCCATATTCACAAATAAAGAAGTCCAGCTTGCACAAATTTTTGAGGTATGTATAATACATCTGGTGTGTTTATGTTGGTCTTTATTTTTTAAGCTCTGTAGTTTGATGAAAATTGAAGCTAGAATTTTTTTAGCTTGGTCCCACATTAAAATGTAAATTGTGTGAGAGCAGGGAAACTGTCTTTCTGTATTCTCAATGTTTGGATTAGGTTATGTGTTGAATTATTTCATATTTAATGATACTTTGTGTTAAGACATATTACCTTAATTTTTTTAAAAAAGATTTTGTTTTATTTATTTCTCCTCACCCCACCCTTGTTGTTTGTGCTCGCTGTCTGCTCTCTGTGTCTGCTCATCTTCTTTTTAGGAGGCACCGGGAACTGAACCTGGGACCTCTCATATGGGAGGGAGGAGCCCTATAGCTTGAACCACCTCCACTCCCTGCTTGTTGTGTCTCTCATTGTGTTTCCTCGTGTGTCTTCTTGTTGCGTCATCTTGCTGTTCCATCCTGAGTCTTTAGGAGGCACTGGGAACCAAACCTGGGACCTCCCATGTGGTAGGTGGGCACTCAACTGCTTGAGCCACATCCACTTCCCATACCTTAATTTTAAGTTTATTGATTCAATGGTCCATTTATCCTCAGCAAATATTTACTAAATGACTTTTTTAAACAAATCGATTTTATTGATACATATTAATAAAACATACAATTCATCCAAAGTGTACAATCAGTGGTATTTTGTATAATCACATAGTTATGCATTCATCACTTCAATCCTTATTAGAGCATTTTACTAAATGATTTTGAACCATGCAGTTTCAAGTATCTGACAGTCCTATCTGAAAATTAATATAATTTTCCTTTCTTTATATATGGTCCTTGGCCTGATTATCTTTTTCTTAACATTTATACTTTCAATCTTGTTAAATTTCAGTAGGTGAAATAAGAACCAAGTGTCTGATGTGGTTGAAGTTACTTATCATTACAACAGATTGGTGTGGCCATAAATTGAGGAGGACTAAGGAATACTCATTGTTTCAATAGAATGTCTAGATATTTATAAAACAAACTGGTAATTTTGTCTGTTTTATTTTTATAGCCACTGAGTAGGAGTCTGAATGCTGATGTACCAGAACAACTTATAACTCCATTAGTTTCTTTGGGCCACATATCTATGTTAGCACCAGATCAGTTTGCTTCCCCAATGAAATCTGTAGTAGCAAATTTCATTGTGAAAGATCTGCTAATGAATGACAGGGTAAGTTTCTAATGTAATTAAATTAAGGGTCATTAGATTAAGACTGTTTATATCTTCATTTATCACAGAAAGGAGCATTTCTGCTTCTCTCTATATATAATTCCTTCTGTCCTTTTAAATTATTCTATTTCTGCCCCCCTTTTTTCTTTATTTACTTATATTTCCACATGATTTTCTGACTTGAAGTTTGCTATTATTAGAACTTAGTATTCAAGAAAGAAGTGAGAACTTGAGATGGATGGCTAATGAAATAAAAAAATATAAGTTAATACTAAAGAATATATAAGTAAAATTATATTAAAAGTATTATCCTAACATTTGACGAACAATTTAGAATTTTATGGAGTGCTAGAATTTTGTTTTATCAAATAAGTGGACTTGAATTTTACTATCTTTTTGAAATATAATTTTACTGTTCTTTAGCACTAGATGTGTTTATTATATTTTAAATATACTGAATATTGTGTGTTCTGATTTATTAAGCTCTGTGTTAGAGCCCAGGAATGCATAGCTTGAAAAGGCTTCCCAAATGATTTCTGAAACACAGCTCTGATTAATAACCACCACTTTACCAAATGGACCTAAATAAAGGGTTACTGAATAAAGACACAAATCAGTGTTAACTGCTGGAGCATTGTAAATAACCTTTAATTCAATGCTAATTTATCCAAAATTCAACTTATCCAAATCTTCCCTAACCCCCTCCCACCTGGTCCAGTAGTCTTGAGCATTCAATATCAGGAACTTTAAAAAGAAAATTATTCTTCTCTTTCCTACCTCCCCCACTCCCATTTTGGATGTATTAGATAAAGAGGGAAGTTATGCATGGTCCTGGTCTCATTTCCCACCCCCACACCTATACTATTCCTTCTACTCTTGTTAGATGTGGCTAGCAACAAATGTGAAATTTAAGACTCCTGTTTGATGAAGAATTGATTGTTGCTGGGTCCTTGTTTTTAAACAGCAAAATTGAGTATAGTCTGAGTCCAAAGTGTACCCTATAGCAGTTTTACCTCCTGACCAGTCCTCTAGCAGTACTGTTCTTCCTTCTTAGCTCACCCCCTACCCGAATTCCCAGTTTTTTCAGAGCAAGGACAACCCCTTTCCCCAAGGCTATTAAATCATAGTGAGGGACTTGCCTTTCATTGGCTGGTTTTTCCAATGAGCAGAGATTTGGGGTTTTTTATTTCTTCAGCTATACTGTATTGCTTAGGAATACTAATTTTAACTAATTCTAAGAAGTAAACCCTTTTGTGGCCAGGTTGTTGAAAATAATATAGTCGTATTTCTGCTGTCCTAATAAACGTCCATATTATTTTTAAGACACTGATACTTGATTTCTTTTCTTTTCTTTTTTTTTTTTATCTTTTGTTTTCTTCTTTTTTCCTCATCTTTTTAACCCAAACTTTTCCAATATTGATTAAGGAACTCCTCATACTTGGGATAATGTACTTATCTCAGCCTGAGAATGATTACATGCATAGTGATAAGTTGCTCTTGACCTATTTATGGCTTTTAGGAGGAGGGGTACAGAATCAGAGCCTTTATTGGCATTGTTGTAGAAGTAACACATACTTCATGGAATATGATTTGGTCTGATTAGTGGTAAAGCTGTGTTTGATGACTTTCCTATAGATTTTCCTATTGTTTAGCATGAAAAATTTAATGAACAAAACATTTTCAATTTTTCTTTCTAAAAGTTAAGTCAATTGTCTATAGTCCACAGGTGAGAAGAATGGAAAATTATGGTCTCCAGATGAAGAGGTTTCACCTGAAGTACTAGCAAAGGTAAATTTGTGTAGGTCTTGATATCTTTAGGTTGAAGTAAGGAAGTTTCATTGGTATCACTTTTTTTTTTTCCATTGGTATCACTTTTATTTAAGTATTTTCCATTGAGGTACTGTCTTTAAAATCCATAATAAAATGTTCACTGTTTTTCAACAAGAAATTGTTGTTTTCATTTATTTATTTATATAGGAATATATGTCAGCATCTTCTGTAAACCTTCTTGCCTGCTAAAACAATCTCAGTGAAGCTGTTTTGTTCAAAGGTTGTTTGTTAATAAGTCTTGGTGCTCAGAGGCATCTCAAGTGATTGTAGTATAGCCTCACCACCATCACAAGCATGTCAATGTTACTTGGCAAAGATGATTGTCCTCAAATTGGTGACTTTTTAGGTATATAAATTAAACCTCAAAGAATCCAATTTTAAAAATGATGTTTTTGGGGTTTAAAACAAGAGACCATATCACCTACTTTAATAATCTCTTTCACTTTATATAACTTCATAGTAAACACGTATTCCATCAATTCCTTTTTCCAGGTTGTCAATAAAAATAGTAAATAATATATGGATCATTGTTGCTCTTCCACATATATTGGTAATAGTCTCTCTCTTTTTTTATTTAAATATGGGATGCTTCACAAATTTGCATGTCATCCTTGCACAGGGGTTCCAATTTTAGTATATGTGCTACTGAAGCAAGCACAGTAACAGTCTCTTGAATACAAGCCTCCAAATAATTATGAGATCTCTTAGTGTTTTGATCAGAATGTTAAGTGAGACTCAAATCAGGCTTTGATGCTTTATTCAAGATGCTTATCTTTATATTTTCAGAAAATTTAAATATCTTGAACAAGGGGTTAAGTGGAAAAAGCATTGGTTCTGGAGCCAGTCCTTGGGCAAGTTACCTATCTACTATGAGTCTTAGTTGCCTTATCTGTTGGAAATAAGAATACATTTCTCTTAGAGTTGTTTGGAAGATTAAATAAATTAATACATGTATAACACTTGGGAAAGGGACTGGCACAGATTAAGTATGGAATAAATATTAGTTCTTATTTTTACTGCTTTCCTCCCAGAAATAAAACGTGCTCAATTGCAAAGGATAAGTAATCTAATTAACATAAATTAATCTTCCCTTTAATTGGAACTTTAAGTTTTCTTTTTTTGATATGTTAATATTTTATAGGTACAGGCAATTAAACTTCTGGTAAGATGGCTGTTGGGGATGAAAAACAACCAGTCTAAATCTGCCAATTCAACTCTTCGGTTATTATCAGCAATGCTGGTTAGTGAAGGTGACTTGACAGAGCAAAAGAAGATCAGGTGAGATTTTTCCTCCCTTCCAATTTTTTTAGCTCAAAATTTTGGGTAGCGTTTCTATTGGAATTATTTATCTAGTTAATACTGGATATTACTGTTGCACCATGTGCTTTCAGGTCAAATCTTGTGTACTCACTTGGTGTTTATACTTCTTATAGTATTTTTGTTTTAATAATGCAGTTATATCTTTCTTCAATCCTGAAGACCTTGAACTTTTTCCAGTAATTTAGCCATAATCACTATCATCTAATGTTACATTTAGCTTCAGCTTTAATTCAGTTAAACAAATATTTGTTAAGTTCCTACTCTTTCCAAACATTGTGGTAATCTTTGCAGCAAAAACAGACAAGACTCATCAGTCTCTGCCTTCAAGGAGCTAACCCAGTAGTAAAACGATTGACTAAGTGTAGTGACTTAGGCCATGAATAAAAATTCTAGTGGAGGTTCAAAGAAGGGAAAATAACAGCTTTCTGATGGTTTGTAGAAAAGACCATCGAAGGGTCTACAAATGGAAGGGAAAAAAGTTTCCATTTCCATACATTTTCACTCTCCAAATCTGTGAAATCACCTACTTTTCTTTCTGCTTCCTTTAAAATGGAAATAAAAGCCCAATTTTTCATGATTCTTGCTTCTTTCAAATTTTCACTATACTAGGGGCCTGGACAAAAATAGCTGTAACTAAAGAATTCTACTTGTAATGCATTCCTACTTTAAATTTTGTAGTAGAGTACAGGGGTTTAATCATTCATTTATGCATTCAGTATTTATTGAGCTCTGTTATACACCAGGTGTTACTAAACTTTAAAGCTGCCCCTGCCTCTGAAGAATTTGCACCCTAAATAGAAAATAATTATAATATATGGATCTGGGTGCCTTCATAAACTGAAGAAAATCACGTAAAAATATTTTTGTCATAGACTAAACTGTAGGTAGCTTTGCATGAAAAGATTGATGAGAGCTGAGTTAGGGATAATAAGAAAACTGAGGGTTAATCTGTGCAGAATTGGTAAAAAGGTTGTTTGTGAATCTTTGGAAATGAATAGAAATGATGAAAGCACATCATGGTGCTTGTAACTAGTAGAGCTATTGTATGGGTATAACAGTGGTCAAAAGGGTAAGTCTAAGGTCATGTATATTACTAGAAGGAAAACTAAAAAATGTAACATGGGATTATATAACATAGTGAAACCTCCTTGTAAAATACAAATATGGGTGATAATGTGTATATATGAGTGTTTTTACAGAATATAAATACAAATAAACTAGAGAGAGATGGAAACAGAGTAGCAGCTATGAATGTCAGGGGAAGCATAGAGAGATTGAAAGGTGATGAGTTTTTGCTTTTTGTTTTTTATTATTGGAATAATGAAAATGCTCTAAATGATTGAAGTGATGAATGCACAACTATGTGATTGTACCAAATACCATTGATTGTACACTTTGGATGGATTTATGCTTTATAATATGTGTCAATAAAATTGATTTGTTTAAAAAAAAAGTTACTTTCCATTTTAAGTAACCCCCATCTCCTAATACAAGACCTTCAGGCCAATACCACCCATTCTTACCTTTGTTATTTTTAAAACTCCCTCTAGTTATCTGCTCATAGTCTCAGATTCTTTGGTTTTGATCCCCTTCAAATATAGCATGATGTTAACTTGGGCTCTAGAATCAGAAACTTATTCTACACTCCACTTAGTAGCTATGTGACCTTATATAGATTACTTAACTTTTCTAAGCCTTAGTTTCCCCATCTTACAGGGCAAAAACTAAATGAGATAAAGCCTGTAAATTAATGTTTGGCACAGTACCTAACACAGGGTAAGCACTCAAATAATAGCTTTTTTTTTTTCATTACTGAGTCATCTGCTTCAGAAACCATTTTATTTGAGGGTCCCTCATTGTTACCAATGCTCACTATAACAACCCAGTGGTCCAAAGTGGCCATATTTCCTCTTCTAGCTCACTAAGCAATAGTCCTTCATGGATTAAAGTCATGCTGTGTTCCACCTACAAGTTGAAGTAGAGAGGTAGTCCTTTCTTCCCATTCATTGTCACATTTTACCATTTGGGTAATAAAAGTCCAAAGGGTAGACAGGGGCTGGGGAGGTTGTGCTCTTAGATTCCCTTTGAAAGTTCTACTCTGCAAGAACAGATCCATCCCAGGAACCAGTACCTGAAACAGATACTGCCAAAAGCACTCAATCTTTTTTTTGTTTATTTGTTTTGTTTTGTTTAATCTCGTTTTCTACAATGAATATGTATTCCTAATCTGAATGGTTCTTCATAGTGTTGCAGTTTTGGTTGTTACAGTAAGCAGTTACTTGGCTGTGGTGGAGGATCTAAACCAGAGCTTAACTAGAAAGGAAGGCAAATAAATGTATTAGAAAGTCAGTGATTTGAGCCCTTCTCCATATGTTGAGGTCATGGACTCAGCAGCTTTTCCATATTTGTATATTACATCATTATATGCATAAATAATCCTAAGGGTGTTAGACTTAAAAGGGATCGACACATTTTTGTGAATGATAATGGTTATAGGAAATATTTATTTCTTTTTTGTTTGTTTGTAGTAAATCTGATATGTCTCGCTTGCGATTAGCTTCTGGTAGTGCCATAATGAAGCTTGCTCAGGAACCTTGTTACCATGAAATTGTTACCCCTGAACAGTTTCAGCTCTGTGCACTTGTTATTAATGTAAGTAATGATCTCATTTTTATTCAAAGCTAGGTACACTTACAATAAATACTGAAACTGGGTTGTTACTATTACCTATTTTAATTAAATACAACCAAATATTGTTACATGTGCCCCCAATATAATTGTTGCTTTAAAAAAATAAAAGACATATTAAAAATACCTAAACTCTTTTTTTTTTTTTCTTTTTTTTTTACCGGAAGATCCCGGGGATCGAACCCGGGTCCCTCCATATGGGAGACGGATGCCCAACCATTTGAGCCACATCCATCCCCCAAAACTGCTCTTTTTATACATGTCGTTTGTCAAACTTTTCTTTAACAAACTAAACTAGATTTTTTTTTTGTCATGGTTTTAAAAGTGCTAGTATTCTTGTTTAAGCATTTTTATGTTTTTGTGCTACTGTAGGATGAATGCTACCAAGTAAGGCAGATATTTGCTCAGAAGCTACACAAGGCACTTGTGAAATTACTGCTCCCATTGGAGTATATGGCGATCTTTGCCTTATGTGCCAAAGATCCTGTGAAGGAAAGAAGAGCACATGCACGACAGTGTTTACTAAAAAATATCAGTATACGCAGGGAGTACATTAAACAGAACCCCATGGCTACTGGTAAGTAAGTTTGAAAGTTGTCATGTGCAAATAAGTCTTGTCAATCTATCAATTTCTGGTTTATAAAGTTTCATATGTTTGTGTCATAGTTTATAATACCCCTGGGAGTTTATAGTATGCTGCCATTGTTATGATGTACTTAAAAACTGAAATGCTAGTTTCTAAGTCCTATTTATACTGCCTAAAGCT
>JAQZBX010084392.1:0-13262 GCA_029593785.1 Cabassous unicinctus | reverse complement strand
GAAAGACTATAGTGTACATGCTGAACAAAGATATGGAAGCAGAGATGATGGACAATTAACTGGGTCTGGAGATGGCTGCTAGCTGGGAAACAATGTTCAAGTTGTATTCACGAAGCAAAGAAGGAAGAGGGGCATTCCAGGCAGCAGAAACAGCATTTGCAAAGGGCAGCATGAGAAAGTTTGCAATGTTCATATAAATGCAAGAAATTAGGTGTAGTTAGAGGGCACTGTGCCTTTAAAGGAGCAATCGGACCTAAAACTGGAGAGGGATGAGAAGATAAGACCATAAAGGGCTTTTTAAAAAACAGCTCTATTGAGGTATAATTGACTTTAAATGATCTTGCCCATATTTAAAGTATACAATGCAATAAGTTTTGACATATGTGTACACAGATGAAGTCATCGACACAAACAAAATCATTAACATATACATCACCCTCAAAAGTTTTCTCGCAGAACCTATTATTCCCTCTCCTGCCCATCCCTGACCACATCTCACACTCTCCACCATTCCCAGGCAACCACTGATCTGCTTTCTATCCCTATAGTTCTAATTGCATTTTCTAGAATTTTATATAAATGGAACCATACAGTATGAACTATTTTTTGTCTGGCTTCTTTTACTCAGTATAATTATGTTGCAGTGTGTATCAGTTTATTCTTTTTTTTATTGTTGATACTATTTCATTATGTGAATATTCAAATATCTGCTTATCCATTCAGTTACTGATGGACATTTAGATATTTCCAGTTTTAGGTTATTATGAATAAAGCTTTTATGAACATCTGTGTATGTCTTTTTCTGGACACGTGCTCTCATTTATTTTAAGTAAAGACCTAGGAGTGGAAAGGCTGGTTATATGGTAAATATATTTTTAACTTTATTACAAAACTACCAAACTGTTTTCTAAAGTGGTTGTACCATTTTATATTCCCACCAGGAGAGTATGAGAGCTCAATTTCTTCCACATCTTTGCCAACACTTGGTATAGTGAATATTTTTCATTTTAGCTAATCTGATAGGTCTCTAGTGGTATCTCATTGTGGTTTTATTTTGCATGTCCCTAATAGCTAATGATGTTGAGCATCATTTTATGTGCTTATTTGCCATCTGTATATCTTCTTTGGTAGTGTCTGTTCAAATATTTTGTAAAGGACTTTTTAGATCATGCTAAAGGTTTTGGATTTTATTGTGTTTGCAGTAGGAAGACATTGATGGATTTTAAGCTGTGGAGTAACACGATAAGTTCTAGATCACTTTAATGGCAGTAGTCACAGGAGTGAGAGCAGGGACAGAGATCACTTAGGAGGCTGGTACATGAATGTGTGCTAGGACCAAAGTAGAGATAACAGAGCTTGTGAGAGGTGGGGACCGATTCCAAAGCTAGTTTACAGATATAATCAGGACTTGGTGACTAATTGACTTACTGTTAGGGAAGAGTGAAAGAGAAGGAGGGGTTAGGATGTTTCTGGTTTGGGTGGGAGTAAGGAGTTTGTTGGGAGTGGGTCATCTCCAGTGAATTTGGGGTGGGGTAAATCACATTGTTGATGCTGACCCCAAGATTTTTGAGTCAAAATAGGGGCATGTGAAGGAGGCTAAAATAGATTGATTTCTTGGCATTGGTGAAATGAAGAGTCCAGTAGCCTTTTTAGCAACAGCTGAACCTATCTGCCACTTGCTGATTTCATGTGTTGCTGCCTCCCCATCTCTCTGGTCAAGCTAAGGACTCCTTCTCTGAGTCCAGGGCTCCTTGGGCAGGTTTCTAAATCTCTAGTAATTCTTTTTTTTCTTTTTTCTTTTGGCGGGAGGGGCGGGGCTTTTGTTCTTTCATTATTTTTTCTGTTCTTGTTTTCATTTTATAGTTAATTCTTTATATTGAAATTATTTGCTCTTAGGCAGTAGCCTCTCAAGGTCAAGGACCCTGTGTTATTCGTCTACTATCAATGTCTGACAAAGTGTCCTGCAATGTGCAGGTGCTCAACAGAGTATGTCCATGTAAATCGATAGAGGGCTGTGCAGTAAGGGGGCCATGCAACGGGATGGTGACAAATTTGGTTGCAACTCGCACGTGTGGTCAGCAGAGTTCAGACCATCTTTCCGGGGTCCATCTCTCGGGGACAGTTTTTAGGAAATGGTGTAAAGTTGAAGAGATAATGAACTGCTTTTGCTTTCCTTCAAGTGAGCCCTCTGGGTTTGCTCCACTTCCAGGAGAAAATAGTAGTCTTACCATCTGCTTACTGATCTCCTGTTCCCTCTCTTCTGCCTGTACCAGCCCCAGGCGGCTGAAGAGGTAGCTGGGGCTACCCAGACCCCTTCTGCAGCACAGTCCTCAGGTCTCTTATCTCTCAGCACAGTTGGTCTTTTAGCAGCTCATTCAGGGGTGGGAAGAAGACAACGTGGGCCCTGGTATTCCTCTATAGTACTTCTGTTCCTCAGGTTGGCATTCATTCATCAGCACCATCCTGTTCTTTGGGAGGTGATCCTTTGTTGGAGAGCTCACCAGTGTCTGTTGTTATGTTTGAGACTAACTTTTGTTCCAGACTAGTGGGCTGGGGAGACAAGATTGCGCTGAGTGATACAACATGAACAGAATGCTTGTAACATTTTCCAATCTTTTTTTTCCCCCTCTTCTTCAAAGAGCTTCCAGAAAACTGCCTCCTCTTTTTTCTTCCCTTTATATTCTCATCCATCTATGAAATCTCAGGAGTCTTGCTTGCTTTTGGAGTTAGGGTCTGTTAGGAAGTGTCAATAAAGTGACCACAACTGCGTAAGTCCTTGCCCTTTTCCCCTTATCTCCTGTAGCTCCCCATTTCCTTCGAACCTTTCCATCTGGACTCCCAGGTCATTATGATTTAAAGCACTTACTCCACTGCACTCACCCCAGTCACTTTCCGTCCCAAGGACAAATCATAGATGAATGGCATGACATCTATAGGACTTATATAAGGTTTGAAGCTGTATGTACCACAGGAAAAAACATGTTCTTAAATCTTATCCATTCCTGTGGGTGTGAACCCATTGTAAGTAGGATCTTTTGATGAGGTTACTTCAGTTAAGAAGGTATGGCCCACCTCAATCAGAGTGGGTCTTAAACCTATTCCTGGAGACCTTTGTTAGCAGAGTGAAATTCAGACACACAGAGAGAAAGGTATAGGAAGTAAGAAGCTGAAATCAATGAAACCCCAAAGAATGGAGAGGCCAGGATAGGCTGCCATGTGCATTGCCATGTGACAAGCTAAGAACCAAGAATCGCCTGCAGCCAGCCCCAGAATTTCAGTCTTCAGGGTGAAAGCATCACCTTGATGATACCTTGATTTGGATTTTCTTTTAGCCTCAAAAACATAAGCAAATAAATCCCTATTGTTTATCCCACCCCTTTTCATGGTATTTGCTTGTGCAGCCTTGGAAACTAAAACATAAGGGATGAAGGAAGAGTATGGGCCACAAGTTTTCATTTGAGAACACACATTTCTGTTTTTCTGGAGAGAGAATAAGCAATTTACCAGCTGAATAACATGGAGGATGTGGGTGCCTCGTTTACAGTAATTATGGAGCCACAGCCCTGCTCCCTAATTAAGCCAGCAACTTGTACGCCATTTGGGGCCCTAATTTCTTTCCTTTCTCATGTTGTCAAAAAAATGTCCTCCAACAGCTCCTTTTGAACTGAAAATTATTATGTTTCAGACTCAGGCCAAAGAAGAATTTATTTTGGAAAGTTTGAATCAAATTTTCTGAGTTACTCATGAAGGAAAAGGTCATGAAAACGCAACATTTCTGACTTTGGTTTTTAAAAAGTTATTCAATTTTGGAATTCACTCCATTCAAAAACCACTTTTTTTTTAATCAACCCAAATTTTTATATCCTAGGATTCCCATAACAAAATAGTCATAAGCTGTACTTGAAAGAATGACATTTAAAATGTTAAAGTGTCATTCTTTACTCTCTGATTATATACCAATTAATTTATTTAAATAAATTACCATCTCTTAGTTATGCATATGATTGGCTAGGGATGCAGATAAAATATATATTGCACAATTACACAGTAACGTATACATGATACCAAAGTGTCTCACACTCTCGAAATTAATAATTCTGAGTAAATAATGAAGCCTCATTATAAAATTGAACCCTACAATACATTGCATCACATTCCAAATTTTCTATGGCAAGAATAAATTAATAAATCTTATTTAAATTTCACTCAAGTGACTTTGTTAAATTGTTCCTTTGCTCTCTGTGCTTCCCTACCCTAAATATTCCATTGCATGCGGGAAACGAGCAGAAGATACAAATCGTGAGGCAAACGTGTGTTTTAGTCATCTAGCTGTATTTGTAATTTCACATTCCCTTAGGTTGTAGGAAGCAATTAAGTGCCTTGGCTTAAAAGGCCACCTGAGGGCTTCATGGTGTCCAGAGTACATTACGAATAGAGCCATCACATGTCATTATCGGATTGTTTAATTCTACCAAAAAACCACTGAAAATATAAATTGCTAAAGGTAACAACGAGAAAAATCTTTTATAGAGGTGTGAGAATAGGTTTACATATTGTAAATTTTGATATATTAGTAACTTAAGTTTGACTTTAAAGCATGGCAATCAGGATTGCTCACCCCCAGCTTTAGGTAGCATGGGAGCAGCTGAGCAGCTGGGGAGGCAGTTAAATCTCCATGCACATCTTTTCCAAGGTGAAGATACATTCTCCCATTCGCGCACACTTCCTCAGAGGGCTTCCCAACAGAAGTGAGCTCTGTGACTGCAGACTTACCCTTTGAGGCCTCTAGTTCCCTCATCTGTAAAATGAGGCTGTTGGAAGAAGACCGAAGCTCCTGAGGTACCTGCAGTCTATAATTAAAAACCTTGCATTCTCATATCAGAGAACTGGATTGAATGCTTGTTTGATGATTGACTATTGAGTTTCTTCTTTTCTTTTCTTTCCATTTTTAAATATATATATATTAATTTCATTTGATTGAGAAGCCAGTGAATTTAAGTCATTTTGATATTTGTTGAAGAAACTAAATTATTTGTCTGCCCTTAGAGACTTTGTTGTTCTAGTACCAACTCTTTGCATATAGACTAGATGGTTATTCTGAGCAAAAGCTATAATCAGAAAGGTTCTTGAATATACTTCAAGGCCAACCTACTTCTTCAACAGGTTCTGCCCAAGCCTTGTAGCCCACAATACTCTTTCTCCTGAATTCCTATACCACATGTTGTCTATAACATTTATTTGGCACATATGTGCTGCCTTGTATTATTACTGATCATTCATCCAGACGTCCCACCTCCTCAACTAAATCACAATTACCCTGAAGGCAGGAATCACTATGAGATAGATTCCTATTTGAAGACACTTTAAAAGTCAGATAGGCAAATGTACTTTTTTATATCTCACAATGTCTTGACCATTGCTTAAAATATGTCTGGCAGCTTATTAACCCATCCTTTCATAGTTTATATGGATTGTGTCTTTCTATACTTAAAGCCTTTCATAATGCTGCTTACAAAACTCAGATAATTTGAAATACTTGGAAACAAACCAGTGGTGGCTGGCTCTATCCTCTTCTGTGTCCCCATTCTCAACAAGGAGCAAGATAAAGTCCTTACCTTCTGAAAGGGAAGTGGAGCGTAGACTAGTATTTTATAGACCAGTCTCTCCAGATCAGGCCAAACAATGGGCACCAATGAACCAGGATATTTCTGGAATCGCTGCCTCTATATGGAAAGTCCTGGTGCATTACAGGGAAGCCAAAATCAATTCCGCTGATACATAAGTCAGAGCAGACAACAGCCACCAAAGGCACCAAACCACAGCAGGACATGGAGGATCACACCCCTAAACTATCCAAACACTCCCTGCAGCCTGGTTGGAGCCAGCCCATCATTGTCTTAATCTCACAATCATGGTCCTATGTTTTCCACAAATGGATGACTGCATTTTCTTAGTTTCCTGGCTAAATACCATAAAATGGGTTGGCATAACAACAGGATTTTATTGGCTCATGGTTTTCATGCTAAGAGAAATCCAAAATCTGGGTATCAGCAAGGCAATGCTTTCTTCCTGAAGACTGGCATTCTGGGGCTGGCTGCCAGTGATCCTTCGGTCCTGGGCTTTTCTATCACATGGCAATACACATGGCAACATCTTCTCCTTTCTTTTCTGGGATCAGTGGACTTCCAGCTTCTTCCCCTGGCTCGCTCTCTCTCTGTGTCAATTCCATTCTACTTAAAAAGGACTCCAGTCATCTGGATTAAAGCCCAACCTGATTCAGTTGGCCACAACTTAACTAAAAATACCACCTGCAAAACATCTTATTTACAATAAGTTCACACCCACTGGAATGGATTAAGACTAAGAACATGTTTTTGTGTGTCCCACCCCAGGTGCATAATTCAACATACTACACACATTATTGCAGGATGACTGATGTACTGCTCTATCAGGGATACCAGCTCAGAAGACCAAAGAGACCAGCCAGGTAACATATAAGAGAAGCAGACCCATCATAAGGCAATAAGGAGTAGTGGGGACTGTGTAAACTGGAGAACACACGTCCCTCTAAAGGAGACTGATGGTCTCAGTTCCAGCCAGCTGATACCTTGCAGAAGTACAGCCTAAGTGCTGACACATCCTTTTTTTCAAGAGGACTAAAAATCCGGATTTGTATGTGAATGCTTACAATCTTTAAATGTTGGTGGACAATAGTAATTTTTTGAAAAGAGGCTAGACTAAACAAAATACCACTGGGTACCAGGTATAGCTCAAGAGCCAATAGTTTGCAATGTCCAGGTCATACAATACACCATAACAAAATATAGCCAATGTCCCCAAATACATGAAATGTTATTTAAATGTGTTTTTATATGGGTCCTCAATTTTTTATGCCTCAAATAAAAGTCATTTCTGTTTTTCTTCATCTTGCACTCTCGAATACATTCCAGTTTTTAATTTGTGAGATTTAATCCACCATTCTTGGTTACATTCTCTTAGCAGTTTGGAAAAGTGCTTCTTACTGTTTTACAACAGAGTTTTCCATTTGTAATATCAAATGCTTATTTTTTAGTCCTTGTTTTTCCCAGATTTAAAGGGGGGGAACCTCCTAATTTGCTTTCCTAACAATAACTAGCATCATAGTTGCTGTCAATAGAACCACGAGAGAGAGAAAAAAAAGCTTAAATTAAATTTCTTTTGATGCTTAGTTTTTCCACGGAAAGGAAGTGTATAGTCTGAAAAGTGGTTAAACTCATTTAAAAAATACAGAAAGAATGCTATTGTTGGTTCAACACCAGGCATTTTGGTGAAGTGATAAGATTTTTAAAAAGCAAAGCTTTTTACCAGGTGTATGACACCATTTCACATAGCCATTTGGGTTTAAATGGAATGAAACTGGAAAAAGAATGCATTTTGCATGTGTAATTCAGTTAAATCACTGCAACACATGAATTGGTCTGCTGGTAGTTCCCCATATGTTCCTTTAGTCATTTTAACATTTTCTCCAGAACCACTAAAAATGATCAGTTTTCTATGAGTTTTAACCTCTTATTCTTAAATCTGATAGGCTTTTTTTTTCTTTTTTCTTTTTTGCTTTTGGATCTATAATTACTATTACCAGTGTAATTATAAATAACACTCTGAAAATTATTCATCAAGTGCTTGTCATCATCAAATAATATTCATGGTGCACCTGGGGATATATAACTCTTCTGTGGCAGTGCCCAAAATCTTAAATACCATGCACAATCTTACTTTAAAAAGGCAACTTTCCCTTCTTGGGATATACACTGGACTCTAAACCAGTAATGTGGCACCTCAAGCCATCAGGGAAAAATGAGTATATATTATTCCTGAGGAGAATCACTTTTATTTTGTATTTCAATTATTTATGGCTTCATTTGAAAACTCAACTATTGATGCTATAGATAAGATGTCCAAATTATTACCTAAATATAATTTTCCATCCAGTTTTTAATATATTATATATAGTCTCATAAGTATCATTTTGAGATTATGATTGTCCTTGGGCCTGACTTCTTAGAACATATGAAAACAATTCCATCATCACTAAAGGTACATTATATAGCTAAAATTTGGCATCTGCCCTTCAAGAATTTCTGATCCAGCTGAGAAGACAACATAGAAATTCCTTCTGGTTTTCTTCATCACCAGGCTCAACACTTTGAAGCCAGACTTGAATCTTCTCCTCCTTGCTTCCCACATCCAACCAATGGCTAAACCAATTAATTCTACTTCCACAATACCTGCTGCATTCATCTCTGGCCCTCCTTCATTGGCATTTCCACTACCTTAGTTCAGAATCCAGTTACCAGTTGAGGATGGAATCCATAGGCTTAAGGTCACTTGCTATGTCCAGATACACATACCCAAACCTCAGTTCTAACCACAAAGCATAACTAAGTGATGGGTAATGGAATCACTACCAAGGAATCTCTAGGCCCAGAGTGATGACGATCTGAAAGCCCCTAAGGGCACTCTGGAGCAACTGTCAGTCTTAAAGTGAGGATGAAAAGTCTCATTTCTCCTGAGACCTGCCTTAGATGATCTCGTCCTTTAAGAGGATGCACATGGGGTGGGACCCACTGCTAGGGTGGGACTGGGATAACTTCCACTTGGAGTCACTGGAGCAATGGGATGATATGTTATTTAATTTGAAAAGTGCACCGCAGGCTGGGGACTTTGCCCTGCTTCCTATTAAGATATATCTATAGTATAGCCACCTCAAAATCAATCTATAGGCTCAGCATTGAAGGAACTCAAAAGTTCCTGAAACTCCCAAAATGGGATTGAAAGCTTGGAGGAAAAGGGAATGCCAGGACCTGACATGATGAAATGGAGAAAGATCTTGCAGTGGAGGCAGGGGATGAACTACCCAGTTAGAGACCAACGTGAATGAATGGCAGAAAATCAATGGATCTATAGCACCTGCAAGAGCCAAGGAAAAACCAAGTTAGTCAGAAAAGGCTGAAGGGCCCAGCCAAGCTGAAACCCAGTGAACCAGAGGTCAAATCAACCTCCTATCTGACTCACAGAAGTCACTGAGGGACAAAGGGCAGCACCTCAAGGACCAGATGAACTGGTGGACTCTAATTTTCTGCTCACCGGGAGGCTGAATGAGCCAGACACTTCCTCCGTAGACCCAGGCCAGTCTGAAGAGGAGGGCAGGGCAAAATTAACAATATTAATGCGGAGTATTACTTTTGAGAATTTACTGTGCCAGGTTCCATTCTAAGTGTATTACTTATGTTAACTCATTTAATTCTCCCAACAACCTATGAGGTATATATTATTATTTTCCCCATTTCACATATATAGAAACTGAGACAAAGAGAAAATGAGCGATTTGCCTATCGCCATACATCTGGGATTCAAAACCAGGTAGTCTGACCCTAAAGCCCTTACTGATAGCCATTTTTCTAGGGTGTCTTTCTCTAAAAAAAAGACATCCCTTACAATGTGGCACAGAAAATAAAGCATTAGCACAAATGCTAGTTACCAGGAAGAACTAGTTCCCCAGTAGAATCAGTCGCCATTTTGAAGCGTGGGGGTTGAGAGGTGGGGGAAGAAACAATGAGGATGGTGTTGATGATGGTATAATGATTAATAATAATAATAATAATAAACACTAAACACATTCCATGTGTCAAGCATCTCTAAGCACTATAGATATGTTAGACATTTACTCCTCATTATAGCCCTGTGGTGTAGACCAGCACTGTCCGATAGAACTTTATGATGAAAATGTTCTATTCTGTGCTCGCCATTATGGTAAACACCAGCCACCTGCACCTACTGAGTGAATACTAGAATTCTTAACCTCACTTAATTTTAATTACTCTAAATTCAAATTTAAATTCAAGCAGCCGTAGTGGATAGTGGCTCCCATATTGAACAGCACAGAGGTAGATTATTTTTCCAGTTTTACACGTAAGGAAACTGAGGCTCAGAATGGCCATATAACTTGTCCAAGGTCACAGAACTACTCAGGGGCAAAGCCATGGCAGTCTGGCTCCTGAGCAACATAACTTTAACACTTTACCCAGACGTCCTGAGCAGTTATTATCCCAGAACACCCAGCATCACCTCGAGGTACATTCAAATCACTGAATTGAATATTTAATTTCTTTTTCTCCCAACAGTTGGTGGCTTGTGAGGAAAACCAGATCTGTAACTGACAAAATAAAGATGCTACATTTCTTCCTCAGAATTTCTCCCCTGCACTCCCTGCTCTCCAGCACACGTGATGGGCTTCACGCAGCGCGGTGGGGGCTGTCCCATTTGGCCTGGTTGCTCCTGCACACTCTGGACCAGAAGGCTGCCCAACAACTTCTACTCTGAGAGGTCTGAACCCTGGAAGGGCACCACTCAGTGCCTGGGGTGGCCAAGCCTGCCTCATCAAGGCTGCCAGGGATGGCAGCTCACAGGTGCAAGGACCCTGGGGTCAAGCTGAAGGGGTGAGCATGGGGGGGTCATGCCAGAAGTTAACGTCTGAGTAACTAGAGTGCCAGGAAACCAAAAGCAGAGCTGGAAGTTGGGAGAGACATGCAAATTTGAGGAGTCAAATTGGAAGACTTTTCTTAAGACAGGGGCATATTTCGAGATGAGCAGAATGCTCAGAACAGAGACCTCAAACACAAAATTAAGTCTACCTGGCCCCCACTGACATCTCAGGCGACCTCAAGCAAAAGCTTCCTTCTCCATGGTTTAATGTCATCCATGATCCAGAGGGGATAATATCAGTCCCTCATTCTAAGATCCTTGATGACCTGTTCGTAAAGTGCTCGTAGCTACCTATGAAGGAAAATGTACCACAATATGAAGAGAAGGGTTTTTACTGAGAATAAGAACTCTTGCTATATTTTCTTAGATGCTTTAACTCAGACACAAAAGGAAGTATTTTAATGTCCCCAGTTTTCCCTGAATTCAACTCCCTTGTATCTCACTCTGCGTTCAGTAGAGGTAAGCAGAGAGGTCAGTTTCCTGAGTTCCCATCTTGAAAAAATGGATTGCAGTGAAAAATCAAATAAGGGATCTTTGGCTGAGGGAAGAGTTGAGCCTAAAATAAATCTGCTTTCTCTTTGGAATAACATCATATTAGATTTTTGAGGAAAGGAAAGCAGTAAGGACACACTGGAAACCAGGCTTTTCCAGGACAAGTTTTATGAAACAAAGCTAAAGCATGATGCTTCTGTAGCACCAAAAACAATTAAAGATTTATTGTGGAGAACAAAAACCAGGGGGAAATTGAGTACCAAGGGGGGAATTTTGCAATTTACAATGTGTGTGTGTGTTTGTGACAATTGTGAAATTTCACAAAAAGTTTCCATTTTGTAGGCAGCATTAGCAGAACCAAACTCAGAGCTCTGCACAGCACCTAGACCAAAAGGAATCAACAGGACACCACAGAAGAAAGTATGTGCTTCCCTATGCACAGCAACTAGAACACAAGGAGAAAGAAACAAACCTGAAAGAAGGAAATAATGTAAAATGCAACTTATTATTAACAACTGTATGTGATTAAGAGATACACTACAATTTCTTTCAATATAAAATATGAGTGCACTGGGTTTCTGAACATGAATCAATATAGTTATCGGACGCCATAAAGAAGCCAAGATTTGCTGCTGTATCCTGCTTTCATTGACTTGTAGGAACACCTAAGGGAGCCCTTGTCATTTATGGCCTGAGCAGGGGTCAGCAAACGTTTTCTGTAAAAAGCCAGATTGTAGGTATTTTAGACTTTGCCAGCTTTGCAGTCTCTGTCGCAATTACTCAACTCAGCTCCTGTAGCACAAAAGCAGCCACAGACAATACCAAATGAATGAGCATAGTTGTTCCAATAAACCTTTATTTATAATAACAGGTGGCAGGCATTCTAAGACAATCCCTGTCTTAGAGAATCTAAGGGGAATAGGATACTGCAAAGGAATAAATTTATTGATATTCAGAGGAATATCAGAGGAAAAATATATTTCAAGTTCTATCTAATACCTTAATATAAGAATGAGAATATGAAGCAGATAAGATTATAAACTAGCAAATTTCTGCTTTTGTTTCACCATCTAGCTTAAATGTTTCCTTTGCGAAGGCAACTACCTCCAAAGCAATTCATCACTTGCTTCTCCTTCCTCCAAAGACATTCGTTTATAGATTAATGCTATCTTCACTGAATTTCTGTAGCCCAATATTGTGCCTAAAACAGTAACTAGACAACTGAACAAATTACTGGACTGCCTTTCATTTTTTCTTTCCAAAAATAATCAAAATTGGAATCCTAATATATAGTGGAGAAATATCCCTTCAAAGCTTAGAAGAGAAAAATTTGGAATCTTGATAGCTAAGCCTAACAATTACATGGGAGAAAACAAAATAAAGTCATTTACAGACATTCAAGGTCTCAGAAAATGTTCCACCCCCAAAACCTCTCTAAAAAATTACTCAAGTATGCGCCAACAAAATTGAAAATGAATCCAAATAGGAGAAAGACATGAGATTCAAGAAGTAAGCGCACCATAAAACTTAAAATTGTTACTCATAATGGTGCTTTAATCTTAATCCAATTATTAAGAAATAATTCCTTATAAAATAGAGACAAAATGTAGAAAAAATCAATCACAGCATTGAAATAAAATTTCTATGTCAACACAGAGGAGGTAATGGAGTAGAAAAGAAGGAAAGTTTCGTAAGTCTTATCTTTTTTAAGGAAGAGGTAAGGGACACTATTTAATCTTAAAAATCAATAAAAGAGGACTCGCTCTAATATGTTATTACAAATAAGCATAAACCCTGGATGAATAGTAATAGTATACATAAATTTCAAACCAGTAAACAAAAATTAAAAATAAAGAAATGCAATCCAGGTAAGGCAAAAGATAATTTACATACAAATAGGAAACCAAACAGGGATGTCAGATGAGGCTAAATGTTTCAGTTTTCCAGTAAATGGCAATCAATAAATTTCCCAATTTGAGGACCCAGAATTTCAGATTAGGTTTTTCTTGACGCAAACAGCAGGTGTATCTGTTATCAAGAGATAAATCTAGAACAAAATGATTCAAGAAGATCAAATATAAAGAGATGGACAAAGGTATAGTAGACAAATGGTAATAAAATAAAGCAGGAGTGGCAACATAATATAGCCAAGGCAAGAAACATTAAATAAGACAAAAAGAGTATAAAGAAGATATAAACTGACTGTATCTGACATTCAACTACCAAACCACATTAAAAAAAAAAAA
>JAQZBX010084391.1:0-13265 GCA_029593785.1 Cabassous unicinctus | reverse complement strand
AGGTTGAAGCTTAGATTATTGATTTTATATCTTTCTTCTATCCTATTACGTGCATTCAATGCTATAAAGTTCCCTCTAAACACTGCTTTCACAGCAACCTACAAATTTTAAGTTGTATTTTCATTTTCATTTTGTTCAAAATATTTTAAAAATTGCTCTTAAAAGATGATTTTGACCATATCTTTGTTTTTCTTTTTTGTCTTCCACTCTTCATCTGCCTTCTTTAGTTTTAATTGAACATTTTATATGACCTCATATAAATGACCTCTTCTCTCTTAGCATATCATTCATACTCCTTTACTTAGTATTTTTAGTGACTGTCCTAGAGTTTGCAATACACACTTACGACTAACCTAAGTCCACTTCCAAATAACAGTATCCTGTGATATGGATAGCATGGGGACCTTATAAGCCATTATTTCCACTTCCTCCATTGCTATTATTGATTTTACTTATCCATAAGTATAATCACCCAGTACACTGTTGTTATTATTATTTTGAGCAAGCTATTATCTGTTAGATCAGTTAAGACTAAGAAAAACAAAAACATATTTGGGAAGCGATGTGGCTCAGGCAGTTGCGCACCTGCCTACCACATGGGAGGTTTGGGGTTCCGTTCCTAGCGCCTCCTAAAAAGAAGGGCACACAATGAACAGGCACAGAAAGCAGAGAGCAAGTACAAACAACAAGGCAGAGGGAGAGATAAATAAAATAAATATATATATTTTACCTTCATTTATTCTTTCTCTAATGCTCTTCCTAGCTTTCTGTAGGTCTGAGTTTCTGCCTAATATCAGTTTCCTTCTCTTTGATGAACTTCTTTACATAGTTCTTACAAGGCAAATCTATTTATGACAAATATCCTCATTTTATTGTCTGAGAAAGTCTTTATTTCTCCACATTTGAAGGATAATTTCATTGTATACAGGATTCTAGCTTGGTTTTTTTTAGCACTTTAAATATTTAGCACTATTATCTTCTTGCTTACATGATTTCTGAAGAGATGTCTGATGTAAAACTTACCTTTGTTCACTATAGCTAAGGTTTTTTTCTTTTTCTTTTCTTTTTTTCTTTTTTTTTTTTTAATTCTCTGGCTTCTTTCCAGACTCTCTTTTTGTCTTTGATTATCTGCAGTTTGAATATCATATTCTCAGGTGTAGATATTTTGGTATTTATCGGGCATGTTGTATTCTGAGCTCTCTGGATCTGTCATTTGATGTGTCTGTCATTAATTTTGGAAAATTCTCAGACATCATCACACCAAAATTTCTTTAATTTTTTTTTATTTTTTGGCCTTCTCCTGGTGTTATTCTTTCACTACATGGTACCTTCCAAAAAAACTATTAACGGTAGTAACATAGCTCTCACCTTCATCTTGCATATTTGTTTTAAAGAGAAAACTGTATTTAATATCATTATTATCATTATTTTCCTCATTATCATTATTATGATCATTATTTTTTCCTGAAGCATGACTCTAGCATTATTCCTTTCATACTTCTTTTTTCTAAGTTGTATTTTTATACAGCCCAGTTTATTTTGATATAATCCAAATGAATGAGGTTACAGTTATCTCAAAGTACACAGAAATCACTTAGATTTTGCCATAAATGAAACGCTGATAAAATGCCTAACATTATTTAAGGAGTTCAACATAATAAACTATTTTATTCCACCTAAGCCAAAATATATATTTGACATTTGGGTTATATATTTCTGCATATAAAATCAAACCCATTTGTCAAAGTGAGCAAAAGATAAAATAGCATTCAGTATCCTTTCTGGATATAATCAAATTTCCTGAGGCAAAATGGTCCAAATGGGAGCAAAGAAGGTGATTTCCTTATGAAATAGACTAGATAAACATAAAAAATAAGAATACTCAAACATACTGAAGATTAATCCATAAATCATCCTCCCTTTCCTATCCTTAACATACAAATGTGCACTATAGGTATGTGTGAATTAGAGTACTTCCAATCAAGACTGCGAACGCCTATGACTAGGGATATGGAATTCAATAAGAGGCCCTGAGATAAAGAGAAGTAGTATAGTGAATAGAGGACGTCTGTACATCGCTGTCCATATCAACTTACTGAAGAGGTAAATTATTTAAAAGTTTCAATAGTCTCAGATATTGACTTGGGTCTTAGAGTGATGTTTTATTTCATTATTTTTTAAGATCATAATTAAGCATATTAGAATGCTAGCTGTCGCTGGATTAGTACTTTAAGGCTAAATACTGGAAAGAAATTACTGTATTGCAGGACACACACAAAACATTATATTTTGTGGTTCTTTAATTTGTTTGTTCCATTATTTTTGTAATTGGGGCGAGATGAGAGGTCCAAATGGAAGTGAGGAATCAGGAAAAGGATGGAGACACGGGAGAAGATGATGATGTGGGGAAGCCTAGAAGGGCTGAGTTTCCACGTCTGGGTGTGTGGAAAAGGCAGTTGCCTTTACTGATAATGCGGAATCCCAAAACACAAGGGCTGGCCTGTGGATCCTTTGAGTTTCATCTTTGGAGCTCTGGAGGAACAGCAGGTGGGAGATGAAGACGTAGGCTCAGCAGGGTCCATAGTGCCTGGGTCAGAATAGAATGGGATTTTGCGATTAGGAAGTACAGCAAGAAAAGGTACCCACTGAGGAACTTAACATGTGACCAAGGAGCCAGGAAAGGAGACCAAGCAGGGTCAAGAGATGAAAAATTAATAAATAAGAGAGACCAGAGTTCTTCCGAAGGGAGTGGGTCATCATGGGAACGAGCTCAAACGACTGCACGATCCTTTTGGTTTGGCAATGAGAAAGTCATATGAAATTTGAGAAATCAAGTCCATTGGTGGAATTAGATTGTTGATGATTAAGGAAGAAGCAGGAATATTTACTGCTTAATAATTAGTTTGTGATCAATTGATAATAGTAATAAAGTATGTGTTATGTTCTCATAATCACCATGTGGTTAGCAATGTAACAGGCACAGATTTTCTCTGCTGTTTGCTGCATACAAAAAAGGTAAAGACAACAATATTAAGACCATATTTAGTTTCTGAGATAATCCATGCCATCCAGAGCCTTAAGTTTTATGTCTAAGCCTTTCCATAAAGTTATATACATTTATGCATACTTGACAAATCAAATGAAATAAGATCTTCATGGCTTATCATAAGCTGAAATAAGAAGAGTACACACAATTATAGTGCTATGTGCATGACAGGAAAAAGGCAACTTAAAGCAATACAATTTCAAGGTTGTTTTTTTAAAAAAAATCAATACATCTAAATAGATTAAAATACTCAAATACCAGAAATATTTTTGTGCTGAAAGCCATACCTCTAAAGTAAATGCTGAAATGGACTGATAGCTCCCCAGTGTAGTCTAAATTTATAATCAAATTTCTCCAGCCTAAAAGAAATTTATTGATACCTGACTTTGCACCTATTATCGTACCACCTACTTTGCACTTATTATTTACTACATATTTACAAATGTTTTTCATATAAGGTCAAGGATGTTATGCAATTACTGAACAGCTTGGTTTGGATTTTACACACAATTTTGCAGTCACCAAGCCCCCAGTTATTTCTAGGAATTTACACTATCTCTTACAATATTCAATGCATCAGTAAATTCCAGCTCTTATGTAATATTCTATTTTGTTCCTTGATAGAGCTGAAATCAAGCTTCAGTATTGATGCCACAGATTCTAATACTTCTTTTCATATGAATATTTTGGTTTTCTGTAAACCAACTAGTATTTCACTAAGTGAAAATGTTAAATATTATTTAACATTTGTTAAATAATATTTTGTAGGCTACTACAAACAGTAAGATGTTTACAAATTGAAAAATACATGAAAGTTCAAAGAAGATAAGGAAAACTATTCATGAGCACCCAATCTACTGTTATCATTCCATCTCTCACTCCTCAACACCCCTTTCTCTACTTCCCACCCTTAGTTTCTCTCTTCCTCTCAACAAACATGTTAATCAAACATTCTACAGATACACAGCTATTTTTGCCTCTTTTCACCAAATATTACTTAAAAATAGTATTTTAATAGTTGTATAACATCACTGTATAATACTTTAAGTGCCATTGTTAGGCCTTTAGGTTGCTTCAATTGTGTTGATATTACAATATTCTTATTAAATACAATAATCTGAATTTATTATTGAATACATAATCTATTTTAAATCTTGTCTTTATAAAATTTAAAAATTCTTTTCAGAGACAAAGCAATATATACTCATAAATAAGAATAAAGAATCTACCAGAAAGGTAGAAAAATACAAAATAAAAAGAGTTTGTATTTTGTTTATTTGTTTTAACAAATTGAAATCTATTTAGCCTGTAATTTTGTTTCCCCAGTACTTCTCTCACTACCTCCTCACCACCTCATCTCTAATTTGGGGAAATTTTTTTTTTTTTTTCATTGAGTGTCCCATGATCTATCTGGTAGTATTTTCTAAAAATATCTAAGCCCATTAACAATAACATTTACACATGATTAACTCCAGGAAGTAGGAGTGAGATTGCATTTATACTGGAATGCTGAAAACTCTACTACTCAGCTGGTAACTGCACAAAGGGTAAGCCAAGCATATCCTCTTTTAATTTTTTAAACTTCTTTTCAAATATATTGCTTCCTTAATGGAGTTCAGTTTTCACAATTTTATGTCTTCTCTCTATATGTGTGTATATATGTGTGTGTGTATACTCTTTGTTAAATTAATGTAAAAAAAAAACCGAAAACAATTCTTGAATGGATTACAAAAGATTTCTAAGCCTTTGATTTTCCAAAAACACACATATATATATACAGTCATGAGAATTGACTGATACCTTGGCTGTGAACAGAAATTTAGTCTCCAAATGTTTTTCCCCAGATTATTGAAAGCACTTTTCCAGTGTTTTGGTATCCTTTGCATTTGTTACAGATTTTTTGTTATTTTCTGTTTCATAGTCTTTTTATTTAAGAAATAAATGTTACTCTCTCCTGCTCCTTTTCATCTTCTCTCACTGTCTGAAAGCTTTAAGGACTTTTCCTTTTTATGTTTGGAGCTCTGTGATGTCACAAAAATGTACATATGCATTATGTTCCTTAACATTGTATGGATTATGTCATTATAAAGACTTGCTTCTTTATCACGACTGGGAAGTTTTATTTCAATTATTATTCTCCTTTCTCAATGTTTTATTCTGTCTTTCTGGAATTACAACGATGTTGCTTTTCCTGTAAAATTTAGCCCCTTTAAATTTTCTATCATTTATGCTATACATTTTTATGTCAAACTTAGGTCATTTCTATCTGTCTTGCTATATTTAATTCATAACATCCCTTTCTTCTCTAGTTTCTTCTTTTATTGAGTAGCTTGTTCTTTCGGAAGGTACTGTTCAGATTTTTTCAATCAGTTTCTTTATTTTTCATGAATTATGTTTCCTTTGGATTATTTGCATTTTTGTTCTCCTTGGTCCTTTCCTTTGGCACTTTTAGTTTTCTTCAAAAAGCTGTTAAAGCTTGGCTTTGCCTTCACGTTTCTGAGTAAATGCAGGGGTCAGTGAACCACGGCCCCTGGTCACATTCAGCTGCCTCCTGTTTTTGTAAATGGGTTTTTTTGGGACACAACCATGCATGTCTGTTTACCTGTCATTTATGGCCTTTTCCTCAGACAACCGCAGAATTGGGTAGGTGCGACAGAGACCATGGCCCCAAAGCCTAAAGTATTTCTACCTGGCCCCTTACAGAGGAGTTTGCAGGGTCTGGGGTTCGAATAGATGGCTCTCAAGTGTCCTGTGGAATTGATCCGCCTGTTTTTTAGGTAGCGTCCTATCTAAAATAGAAGTTTTGCCATCAAGCTCTATGTAAATGGGTGGGGCCTGCGGAATATTTGTTTCACTTAGGATCCAGCAAGCCAAAAGAGAGACCTCAACTTTACCTGCCGAAATAGAACTTTTTTTTTTTTTAAAGATAATTATTTGAGTAAACGTCTCTCCTGGAATAACCTAAATAGGATTTCTTCTTTATTGCACTATTCTCTCCTGCTTATTGTCATGTCTGAAAACACCTCGAATCGCTCTGCTTCTCTTTCCAGTCTGGAAACGTCACTCAAATGCAGGTAACAGGGTTCAGCCCGAGAGCAAAAAGTGCTGCCAGTTAAATTGGTTCTTACACTGCGTGGAGAGTGGAAATTAATCATGAAGTTCCCAGTCGATGGTCTTGATGGCAATCTTACAGCCCACTATTGTTTTGTGCTGAACTCACGCTATGAAACTTTTGTAGCACACACCAGGAAAGAAGTATTCTTAATCTGCAGAATGATGGGATGTGACTTATTTTTATATACTGAAGTCAATGCAATATCCTCTGGAGTCTAGCTTTTGAATTTCCTCAGTATTGATGGTCCTTTCCGAGTTCCATATCCCGTTTTCAAGAATTGTTATAGTGTGAAGATTAAGAATTAACAAATAATTATGATTACTGAAACATTATATAGATGCTTTTAAAATTAACCTAAAAGGTTAATAGCTGAAGTTACTGAAATTGGCTAGACTGACTTCACCTTTGGTATATGGTCATTTCCAACTAAAAACCTGCCATTGTAATGATCATTCCAGGTAGATCTTACCCTTGTATATGGCCACTTTTACCTGCTCTTGCAGTGACTGCTGCGGCAGTATCTTACCTTCGTACATGAGCATTTCTAACGAGAGGGTGACCACTCCATCCTCTGCTGATATCCATATTAAACACCTTGTAGTTGACCTTTTTTTTTTTTTGGTGTCCCTCTCTCCAGGATGCCTTCATCGCTGATAATGTTGTCAATTTGTGACTCCCTTCCCCGTTGTACCCAACCCCACCTATTTCAGCCCCCTTAATGTTTATTAATGAAGGAATCTGTGCAAACTCCACCCCAAGTATTCATTAGCACCTGATGTTAGAAAATACTAGAATTTCTGCAGTTTGAGGCCATTATGCCTACTGTGCTCCTTTGATTGCACAACAAAATAAACTCTTCCTCTCTTTGAAAACCCCAGTGTCTCAGGAATTGGCTTTAAAGATGCATCGGGAGGGAAGAACCCACTTTGCTCGGTATCAATAGGAACGTTGTTTTCCACGTATTCCTTCTGTCAAGTCAAGGAGACCTTGTCAGCTCAGGCCTTGAGAATAACCTGAAGGTTAAATCTCTCTCTTTGAGAACAAAAAAAAAAACCCCAAAGTAGCAGAGGATTCTCTCCAAGAACCATGCTTTAAAGAAATGTTGGTTATTCTTGAAAATTCTTTTCAGAATATTTGTCAGGCTTTCACCTGAACCACTTACCCTTTGCTTCAGCCATCGCTAGTGTCAGCCCACGAGAGGAAGGACTCTGGAGCCAGAACGTGTGGCCTTGAATTCCAGAGCTGCCACCTCCTTGCTCTGTGAGCTCACATCTAGCTACTTCATCTCTTGTACCTTGATTTTATAATATATAGAGTGGGGATAATGATACCTCATAGGGTTGTTTTGAGGATGAGACCAGCTGATTTGCATAAAACCCAAGTATCACTGGCGCCTATTAGTTGCAAAATAAGCATTTGCTATTATTTTGATGTTGAAGATGACGATAATCATGATTATGATGATGCAATTTCAGTCAATAAAGAAAATATAACAGAATGGGAGGTGCAATTTTCCTTGTTTGCATTGGTCTAGCATTTAAGTGAAATAGCTAATGCTTTGTTATTTAGAGACTGTAAAATGGAAAGTATTCTTTTAGCTGCATAGGCATATCCCCTACAGCATTGTAGAAAAAAGGCAGATGCTATATAGCCATAGATCCCCGGGAAGGATCAGTTATGAAGTGCCTGAAAAATATATATGGCTAAAACTACTAATGGATCCTTTGATCAGTGGAGCTTTTTTAAGATATAACAAGGTTTCAAAGCAAATTCTTTAAGTCTTTGTTCTCTTTACAGACTGACTGGTAGAACTACAAGCAGATTATTATTTCCTAAATTCATATTTTAAAAGCAGAGAAACCACAATTACATGCCATAAATGATTCCGGCCATTATATTTTATCCAAAATATTTTGGAATACATATCTACATTGAAAGGCAAGAACTAGGCAAGCAAGAATAGCCCAGGGTCAGACCAAGAAAATTACCTTTCTATTATGATCCTACCTTGGTGTCCTGTAAGACTTGTCTTTGAGTCCTTTAAGGCTCCTGTCTGCTGAGCTGGGATCTCAAAATGACAAACAATTGCTTGAGGGTTACCAGGATTTTTGTACACCAATATTTCCACAACCCTTTCTGATCTCTCACAAGTCTACTGACATTGGTATCCTATATAACAGCTCATAGATTTGAAACCATTGCAGTTAGATTCTATGATGAAAGAAGAAATCATAGTCATAAAGCAAAGTGACACATGCTACATTTATGACTTCTCAACTTCTCTCTAGCTTATTACAAGCAATGCCCCACCCTATTCACTTTCACTTGGCTATGTCAAATTTCATATTTAACCCGTTTCCTATAATATAAATTCAACATTTTATGAAAACATATTACATAGTTTGGTAAATACATTTATTAAATTATATTTAAATCAGTAAACATCTAACTCACTTTAAGATTCAAAATTTTGCCACATAAATAATGCTATAATTACATCATTTTATGTGTATTTATGCATGTAAAACTCTGCATGTATTTTTCACAAAACATTTAACTGAGGGCCTAGTACAGTACTTCACCTATATTAAATAACAATTAGTAGAGGAATGGAGGAGGTGGAAAATAAGATGCTTCAAGCCAGGAGAAGCAGCTTATGTAGCCGCAAATAAAAAACAAAGAAAATGGAAGAAAAGACTTTCCCCCTTCTGGAATTAGGAGCACAGGGAATTCCTGAACTCAATATCCGTGAGATAACAAAAACAGCAATTCCATTATATTTCCAAGTTAATATCCTTAGCACTATGCAATTATTACTATAATTATTCCTCCTATATTTAGCAGTTTTATATAATTTTAAATTTACTCTTAAATTAAAAGTTGATACCTTTCTTTTCCTAGCCAGACAAAATGCAATCCTTATAAAATTTCTTAGTCACACTTTAAGAAATATCTTTCTCATTAAATATTTCATTTGGGAGATCTTTCATTATAAAAAGAGGTACAAGGCAATTTATAATTTCATACATCCTACACATCTAGTACGTTAAAAAATATACCAATAAAGCCAAACAGTTTGTCTAGATTACAGCAGAAGTGATAAATTAAACTCCATGGGGGAGGACAATATCTGCCTTATTCATTGATGAGTGCTGTTCACAGTAACTCATGTAGAGTAATTAATAATAAAGAGATATTGTTTAATTTATTAATTGAGCTTTTCATACTATAATATGTATTAAATGGATAAGGGTGGAAGGGCAACTGTCTGCAAATGTCATTTGATGAAGTCATTATTTAGCAAATCTAATGTTAGAAATTAAAACTAAGGAAAGCAAATAAAACAAAACAAAACAGCCAAACTTTCTTAAAAATGGCCCCTTCTGATAGTATTCTTCATTTTGTGTGTAAAGAAGTCCAGTTTATAGTTCTTGATGTTTCTTATTGCCTAATAGGCATTAAAACAGAGTCCAAACATAGACTGGGAATCTCGTAGTCCTGTTCAGAACTTTGTCTGTTTATTAGCTTCATGATGGGCACACCATGTAATTCAGTTTCCTCATACATAACATATAGAACATTAGTCTTGTCTAAACCTATGGTTGTTGCAAAAAACATCAGATATTGGGTGTGAAAGTGCCTAATGTTAAGACTAGGAATCCATTTATTCAGTGAGTTGTCCAAAGCTCTCCTTAGGATCTATTTCCTTGATGAGTTAAGTTTTTGCCAACATCTGCTTAGCACCCCAGACTACTCTACTAGGCCCTGGTAGTAATGGGATATAATAAGTAAGAATGCATGTACTTGGAAATGACCAGCTAAAGCTCAGGGGTTTTGATATTTTGTGCAGTTCTGTGCACTCAGGGATGAGAGAATCTCCCTTGTGCCATTTTGTTTGGCAAGCTCTACATTAATCACTTAGGCTGTTTGGCATCAACTCACATCTAGTGAGGCACACTAAGTGCAGCAGAGGCTGCCGAAGGTCTGGGTTCCGAGACTCCGCTCAGCCTCCCGTGGCCCAGGGATCTGTTATAAGTTATTGCTCCTCGTACCCGGGCCACACAGTCTATCAAGATTAATTTTTCTGTGCAGTTATGGTCAATTCCTTAAGAGAAATCACGTTTCACATCATGAAGGCCATGGACTTCCTGATATTTGGTGAGAGCCTGCAGTTAATCAGAACCTGGGATATGGGGAGGGGGGCACACATATTTCTAGTCTAATACCCATGGAAAGCAAACAAAGGGTGTTGCTGACACCCTCTTCATTGGAGGGTAGGGGACAAGGAATCTTGGAGCCTGAGAAGAATACTTTGGAGCCAGGACCTAACAGGAGCAACTCTTCCTTGAAACTAAGACAAACAAAAAGTCAACCTCTATGGCCAGCTTCCTTGCAAGATTACTTTTCTTGGCTGAGGGAAAGAAGGGCACAGAATTTGATAAGATGTAGGTAGCAAAGATGACTGGTCTGATTCTCATGGAATAGCACCAGTCACTTGCTCAGTTTCTGGAGTCAGTTGACCCAAATGTAGACCAATGTGTTTTCTTTCTCTGTGCCGTAATTCTGTGAGTAGATGTTCATGCAGCTCACATGGAAGGAGACTCACTTCTTCACAACTCTCACGACTTCTCGTGGTGGTAACTTGGTCAGCAAGTGTTTCTTGCAATCCCTCCTCATCCCATCCTTCTGGCCAGGTAATTATCAAGATCCTACCAGGTTCAGAACCTCCACAGCACCTATTCTTTGAAGAACCAAAACAAAACAAAACTATTGTGCTAGGTAGAAAATAAAGCTTATATAAAGACAAGTTATTTTCTGCAAGATCTTTCAGCAATTGCTTTTTTCCAAAAATTGCCATCTTTTTTTTTTTTTGCCAATTGGCCTCAATATTGCAGGAGTCCTACGATGTAGACATTGCTACTCCAAATTTCTATTTTTACAAGCAACAACTAAATTGAATTTATCGCTAGTTATTTTTAAGATTAGTGATGTGTTTCAAGGAAAAGAAAGTACAAATCCATTTTTATTTGCTTATCTTCTGTTGCTTTGGAGGTAGGGAATTCTTTATAGCCTAGACTATCACCATATGATGTAATATGAATTATTATACTCATTTGAATACTGCACTTCTTATTTTTTAATGATTTCTGTAGATAAATGACATTAATGCAGTATAAAGCCATCATTTTATGATAAATATGTAACCTAATGACATTTATGACAACTGTCTAAATTATTAATACATCTCTAGGTATGTATTGCACTTGATTTTCTTTTAGCTTTCAATTTTCCAAAATATGTTTATTTTTTAAAAAATTAGGTCCAGCAATGTTGCTGCTGCCTGCGTAGTTCAGAAATTGTTAGAAGCTTTTCCTGTGATAAAAGAGTTGCCCCTGACCTGAATACTAAAAGCTTAGAAAGCAGGCTATGCTTTTACTTTTATGAGATGCTAGTTGAACTGGAGAGTTTCTTTTATGGATCTCCCAGTTGTGATTTGTTTGAGTTTCATTTATCAAATGTAAAGTGTAAAAGAGACTGGAGGTTTTCATGAATCACCACATGTTCTATTTCTTGATGCCCAAGCTTTTGAAATGGAACTTAGAAACATAAGAAACTATTCAAGTTCAATGGGAGGTTAGTATATAGCTCTATTAAAAGAAAAAAGCCTATCCATCTGATTGCAATGATTAATCCTTATCCAGTTACTTAGACAACATATTCAGAATTAGGCAAAAGTGGGTAAGAGTCTATGTAAGATCAATACTTCACATAATCTTTCTGAGTATAGTTCCTTAAGAAAAAAATAGTGCTCTATATTTTTGGAAGCCTCTTACAAATTTAATTCCGTTTATCCATGATTTGTCTTGATAAACGTTTGAAAACTCTTTTTGATTTTTAGATACTTTCTGTCTTTGCAATTTGGAAGAATGCAATTAAACATTAAATGGAAAGTCAATTTTAACAATCATAATTCTAATAACTTTCATTGTTTTCCACATATACGCAGTTGTCAAAATGCATGATGTTAATATTGTCTTTCAACAACTGCTGGATTTTGTTTTTGAAAATATAATTTAGTCTTGCTATGTGTTTGTGTTATCTTTATAAATGTGCTGAAATACGGCAACTATCACTTTCAGCAAAACTACAAATTGTGAGATCAGTATTTCTATGACACAGAAGACATACAGACCTTCTTAAATTCATCTGGTGCCAAATCCTGAGAATAACGTAAGTATTAACAAATAAAGGATAACAGCACAAAAGGCAGACAAAAAATAAGTAGAAACAGTTGAAAATATATCATGGTCACTAAATGAATATGTCAATTACCAACATTTTACCTTTTGAAAAAAATCTCATCCTGTCCCGTCTTGACCCAGCTCTAATCAGAAATGACTGGGTCTCCACGTAGTCAAGGACCTCTCTTAGCTGGTCAGAGTCCATAGGGAGATGCCACTCATCTCCATGTCAGATGCTGGCTAGGTCCCATGAAAACTTCAGCATTGTAGATGCACTTTGGACGATGGAACTGTGATCTAACTCTCTCTCTCAATCTTTCTCCACGCATACACATTTAAATTTAGCTGAGGTTATTATTATTTTTTCACATGGATTAAGCCAGAGTATAAGCAAAACTTGCATTGATGGCATGACATGAATTCCATGCCTTGTAAAATGGCTTGCACTGAACTGAGTGTGCAAATCACACCATGGGTCAATATAAGGGATAGAGAAATAACCAGACCATGAGGAGAAAACTCCCTGTATTTGTATGAGGATTGACTCGATGGGCCTCTTGTGTTTATTCAGAGACACTGATTTCTTGTTTTCACAGACCTTTATTTTACAGCAGTTTCAGATTTACCAAACAATGGAAAGGATAGTACAGATTTCCTACATACCTCACACTCAGTTCTCCCTATTATTAATATCTTTATTAATAAGACACATTTAGTACAATTAAAGAAGCAATATTGATGCCTTAGTGGGATTTACTAATGTATAGCATGTATTCAGAATTCCTTTGATTTTTTAATCCAATATCCATTTTTTAAAATTTCAGGTTCCCATCCAAAATACCACATTCTACTTTGTCCTCAC
>JAQZBX010084390.1:0-13264 GCA_029593785.1 Cabassous unicinctus | reverse complement strand
TCCCTGGGTTTGAAGCTCAAGCAGATGAATGTTCAAATGGGAAACAGGCTCTACTCTCAGGAAGCTGCCAAATCATTCACCAGGTACCCAGAGGAGCAACTCTGACAACTGAGGCCACGGGCGTTCAGAGGAGGAAGAAGACCACGTGCTGGAAGGCAGTGTGATCAGCACCCAAGGGGCCTGGAGGCCGAGATACTCGGAGGGGAGAGGAAAGAGGGCTGGGGGCAAGGGATACCACCTGCGGTAAGGCCCAAAGGCAGGAGGGAACAGAGGAAGTTAGGCCCAACTAAAGATGAGGGTGCCAGTATGGGTGTGGCAGGACGAGGCTCAGGCCGCAGGCTGGGACCACCTGCCGGGATCCTGCATCTAAAGAAGCCACTACTGTCTGAGTTGCTCCAGAAAGACGGAGCCGCGGCCAGTGTCATAAAGGTCGGAAAGATTCCAGAATCGTTAATAAATACTTGTTACTTGGAAATGTATTACATTTGGGCTACATTTTTAAAGGAGGCTTTCTCAGAGAGACAGGAGAAATTCTGAAAAGCTTTTTCTCCCCAAGACCTAAACCTGTGACAATATTTGAAGAGTAAAACCTCTTTCCGTCCACTCCAATAAGTAGGAGGAAGAGGAGAGGCTGGACAGACCTGGGTTGACCTTGAACTATGAGTCTCAGCTTCCTCATCTCTGAGATTGGGATTTAAGACTACCCACTAGGGCTGTTGTGTGCATCAAATGATGTGTACAAAATGGCTTAGAAAAACCGACAAACATGGGAAATGGAAGGGACTATGGTGTTTAAGGGAGCCCTCTCATTAACTGCGGTGACCCTGGCTTCTCTAAGTCCCTGCCCTGGTTTCCCTGAACATCCCTCTGCTGCCCTACCCTTCATAACCCCCCAACTACCCTCTGAATTTGGCTCCAACCAAAGGGAATGGCTCTCCTTGTCTGTAAAATATATCCCACTGTTTCCATGTGAAATTCCCCCTCCATTAAGTCAGAGCATGTCAAAAGCCACAGTACTGATGTCCTCCTAACCGTCTGCCCTCTTTTCCTCCTTCCCCACCCCCAGCCCTCACTGCCCTCTGGGCCTACAAGGACTCCTTCAAGACTGGAGGCTGAGTGGCAGGCATAGGCTTTGAGGCCGAGGGCCACAGGTTGCCTAGGGGACTGTCCCCATCTCCAGAATCACTTCTAACGTGCTTAATGCCACTTTCCTATGGCTTGGAGCTGCCTGGTGTTGGGTCTACATGCCCAGGATTACTTTGGAAGCCATATTATCTTGAAAACATAGTTCAAAACCTACAAGATCAGAATAAATAATAGTTCCTGCCCTAAATTGCGTATTAGAATCCCCTGGGGAGTCTTTAAAAAATCTTACTTCCTGGTAGCTCCCAGACCAACACATCAGACTTCTGAGGGGAGGACTCAGGCCTAGTATTTTTTTTTTTTTTTTTTTTTCTTTTAAGGTACCAGGGTCCAGAGAATGAACCTGGGACCTCATATGTGGGAAGCTGGTGCTCAACCACTGTGCCACATTGGCTCCCCTGAGTTGGCTTTTTTTTGTTTTGCTTGTTGTTTGTTTTTGGTTTTTCAGGAGACACCAAGAACCAAACCTGGGACCTCCCATGTGGGAGGTGGGCACTCAACTGCTTGAGCCACATCCGCTTCATGGCCCAGTATTTTTAAAGCCCCTCTCCTAGGTGATTCCAATAACAAACCAGGGTTATGAGTGACTGCTGGGATGGTGTGAAGACACCAATCGCCTATCTCCCAGCCCCAAACAGTTAAGAAGAAGATAGGATTCCTGCTCTGGGAAGTTACTAAGCTCAAATGAAGATGGACTCATTTTAGCATCTGGTTGAGTTCTAAGGGAGGAGATAGCACAGGGCTGATGTTTTCCTAGGGGAAACTAGTACCTGGAGCATTATCAGGTGGAGATTGTTCTGGATAGAAAGGACACCCAGGGGCCTGAATCCAGGCACTTCTTGCCACCCTCACTTCCGGCTGGTGCCCCCCCACCCCCAGACTCTTTGGTTTTGGCCAAGCACAGGGCTGCAGGCATGCAGAAGGGTTTGGAATCTGGATGCAGGGCAGCAGGGCCTGCCCATCCTGCCCCCTCCTTAGGGAGTTGTATGGACTTGTGGGGGCCAGTGCTGTAGATCTAGACCCCGGCTGGGCTGATACACAGCCTCCCCCGAGATAGGCAACTCTGGATGGCAGGCTGAGCCAAGACTGGAACCATGGGATGCTGGTTGGGTGGTTAAGTAAGAGAGAGGACAAGGAGGGAGATGGGGGGCAGAAGTTGGGAAAGAGGAATAGCAAGAAGAGAGGGACGCATAGGGTATGGGTATGTGGTGAAAGTCTCCCAGCTGATGCCCCTCATTGCCTTGTTAATGATGCTCTTGGCCATATTAGAGCCCAGAAAATGGCACCTTCCTTCTAAAGAGTGGGGAAGCCTCGAGGGGCCCAACCAGCAGGGGAGGGGAGAGCACCATGGCTGCTTTGGGTGGGAGTGTGGCTTAGTTCCTGAAAACTGTAGGCAGATGGGGTGCCTCCAGGAAGGTGGGCTCAGGTCCTGTGGATGTCCTGGCTCAGGACGGAGTCTCCTCATATGTTGGCCACCTTGGCTCTGACTTGATCCCCACTGCATCTTCTGGTCACCAGAGTGGGGGCAGGGACTGACAAGGCATTCCATTCAATTCACATGAACCGAGAGGCTGGGGAAGGGGCAGCGTGGACAGCAGGACAGTGTGCTGGGAGCTGTGTGGGTTACAAATAGGGCTCAGGCTCAGTGAGGCTGGTCATTGCTTCTTTTCCTCTTTCTGAAAGTTCCCAGAGCTCAGAGCTTCTGCACTGCAACTGAGGGTCAGCAAGCAGAAGGGAAGTTGCTGAAGCTTCCCTGATTCAACAGGGCCAGGGGGATGCTTGGAAACATGTCAGGCAGTCACACCTGCTCAGGCTTCCAATCCTCACCCCCTGCTGGCTGGGCACGGGAGCTGCACTGCACAACACCCCAGGGCCCAGGTTTACAAGGGACTCCTTGAGCCCTGTGTGCCCAACCCTGTGCCAGGGGTAGCTCGTCAACCAAACCATTTATATTAGGTTCCCATGACTGCTTCAACAAACCACCACCAACACAGTGGCTTCAAACAACCCATTTATTACCAGAAGTCCAAAAGTAGTCTTGCTGGGCTGTAGTTAAGGCTGTTTTCTTCTGGAGGTTCTGAGGGGAGAATCTGTTTCCTTGCGTCTTCCAGCTTCTACAGGCTGCCAGCATGCCTTGGCTCGTGGCCCCATCCTCACATGACTCCACTCTGCTTCCATCATCACATCTCCTACTTCTGACTCTGACCCTTCTGCCTCCTGTTTTAAAGACCCTGGTGATTACATTGTGCCCACCCAGTTAACCCAGGATAATCTTCCCATCTCAAGAATCTTAATCACAACTGCAAAGCCCCTTTTACCATATAAGGTAAAAGGTTCTACAGGTTCCAGGGATTAGGATTGGACATATTTGGGAGCCATTATTTTGCCTCCCACAATATCAATCTAACCTTTAGCTGGGCTGAGGGTGAAGCATCCTTCTACCTGAAATACCCTTGCCCCTGGCCCTGGGTGTGCTAACTCCAACATCCTCCCGTTTCCACCAGGCTGGGTGGGTGCCTCTCACAGGTGCTCCAGCAGCCCTAGACATTTGTTTAAGGCCATTGTTGAGTGTGGGTTCCGTGGTCAGCACCTAGCATATGCTAGCACCCAGCTACAGCATTAGCACGTGATAAGTGCTCAATGAAGACATGTAGTACTAACTTAAAAATCATTTCTGGAGGTTTGACCTTAAAATTGCAGGTATTATGTAACAAATGTACACCCTGAACAACAAAAAAATCACAGGTATTAGATGTTATAAACAAGCTCTTAAAAATCAATCTATTTAGGGTGATAGAAAAGTTTTGGTGAAGGATGGTGGTGATGGTAGCACATCGTGAATGTGATTAACAACACTGATTTTATTCTTGAAAGTAATTCAAATGGGAAATTTTATGTTGTATATGAAAACTTAAAAAAAAAACCACCCCAAAATCTATAACACAAAGAGTAAATCCTAATGTAAATTATGGATTTTAGTTAATAATATAATTCTAATAATATTGGTTCATCAATTATAACAAATGTACCTCACACTAATGCAAAATGTTAATAGGGAAAACTGTGTGAGCTGGGGAGGGGAGTGGTATGTGGGAACTCTGCACTTTCTTTTTTCTGTAAACCTACAACTCCTCTGAAAAAAATAAAGCAATCTAGATAAAAGTTGCATTATGACAATTCACAGATGTTCTCCTATGGGAAATCTGATGTGTGGGGAGGTACAGGGAGAGCTCTCCTAATATTTTACAGATGATACCTATGGCTTCAGACAAAATCTTGAGTGGCTACATTATTCAAGGATTTAAAAAGTATCCTATTTTAAATGCCTTAGATAGAAATGAAAATGAATGTTCTGGAAAATTGTGTTGAATGACCCAAGTCTATAGCATTGACAAAGATCCTAATGGTGAAAACACATATTTCTAAAGTAATTTATTAATATGATTTAGCTATATGTGTAACTTTATTAAGAAAATGTAATAGACATTTGTCTATTTCGTCTGCCTGTGCCCTGATCCTCACTTCAGCGCACAAGCTCCCCAGAGTTGGCATGTGCAATGGATGAATACACTAGGCTGAGGGTCTGGGACACAGACTCCCTGGGTTCTAATCACTCTTCTTACTGGCTGAGGGATGTGGCAAGTCACCTCACCTTTCTGTACCTCGTTCCTCCCTCTGAGATGGATACCTTACAATGCCCACCTGGGCCCCTTTCCTTCTTGTTGGAGGCCTCTGCACCCTCACAGGCAGGTGCCCTGGAGCAGGACCCCCCGCCCCCACCACCAGGCTGGCCTCCAGATGCATGGAGATGAGGCAGGGATGAGGAGCATGCTCTCTGGCAGTGTGCAGGGCCACCAGGAACACACTCAGGGGCTCTCAAGTCTTTATAGGGCAACTGAAAGGATATGAGGGAACAAGGTAGATGGGAACCTTGGCCTCAAAGTCAGGCTGTAGGTGCCAGAAAGGTCGTTCAGATTATAATGGCACTCTAGTGATTCCATCACCCTTTTGCCCCCTAAAAAGTGGGCGTCCATTTCGTTTGCTTCTAGAGCTCTGCCTTTATGGAGCATCACCTACTCTTTCATTTTTGCTTTTACCTTCCCACTCCTACCAACCAACTGCTCGCTGTTCTCTCTGCCCCGTGGTTCTGCTGCTTTTTAGTTTCTGCTCCCACCACCAACTGCTTCCCTTTCTATCTGCTGAACTCAAGAGAGATGCCAGATCTGCATTCTTCAGCAATGGCAATGTCAGGAAAGGAAAGAGAGGCAGAGAGACTGTTCTAGAGTAAAGCAGACTGAAGAAGCATGAAACAGAATGGAATGTGTGGTCCTGGACAAATGGAAAACAGGGCTATAAAGATTAGTGACAAAATTGGAACAATGATGGCCGATTAGATGAAAGTATTGTTATCAATGTTAAATTTCCTCATTTGTTAACTGTGCTATGGGTATGTAAGACGACGTTGTGCTGAATAAAAACACACTTAAGTATTGAGACGTAAAGGGGCATAATTTATGCAACCTATTCTCAAATGGTTCAGAAAAAAAATAACCATATGTATTTTTAAAAGAAGTCCACAATGACTGAGTTCTTGCCAAATTCTGAAGCGTTAAGAGAAGGAGGGAGTGAGAGCAGGAGCGTGAGCAGGGACAAGAGAGCAATGACAGGCCTTACCATGGGTGCCTCTGCATGGGGTGCCCTAGTCCTTCCCATAGGCTGTGGCCAGCCCGTGGAGGGAAGATTTGGGTCCTGGAACCCATCCATGGTCCAGGCAGCAGATGGTAAGGACAGTGGAGTCAGGTGGCCCCACACATAGGTCCCGTGGGGGACCTTTACATGTTTTCCGACTACCTGGCATCTTCTAGGCACCCTTGCTATTTTGGGGGGGAACTTCCAGCATTTTGAGTGACCTCTAAGTAACCTCCCCCTCCGGCTGTAGAAGGTGCTTGGTGGTGTGGGCATTGAGCGTCATCACTAAAGCAGGGCCCCAGCCTCCGGCCAGTGGGTAGAAGTTTTTGGCACAGGGGGAGGGCCCTATGGGGCAGGACTCCTGGTGATGCAAGTTTCCATGGATACCCGAGATTCCTGCCTCACTCCCAAGGTCAGGTGGGCGGGTGCTGTGAAAAGCGTCTCGGGAAGGGAGGCAAAGGAAAGAGTGCTGGCTTGGTGGGCAAGGAACTGTGTTTGCAGGCCCTGCCATGTACCAAGTCACTGTGGGTGCAGGCACTGTGGTCTCTTCATCTTAAGTGGGGACAAAAGCCACCTCCCTAGGTTGATATGACTACCAATGATGGGTGAAGTGCCTTACAAACAGCATAGTGCAGGGAGAATATTAGTAATGCCATCTTTACTCTAAGAGAACAGCCAGGACAGGAGTCCCCCTGTCCCCCATGGCTGCACCATAAAGTGGTGGTGATGGGAAGGGGCGTTCCAGGGGGTGAGTTCTGTTGTCTGCCTCTTCCAGGGGACCTGCATTGTACCTGTTGTCCAGAAGGGGCAAGGCTTGAAGGGATGATGCCAGTGTTAGCAGGGGCTGGGTCATTGCCCACCCACTCCACCTGCCCAAGCAGCTATAATTCGTATCGTGAGGCCCATGCCTTCTGGTCACAGCTGACCGAATCAGGGAGAAGAGCCTACCCAAGGGAAGTCAACCCATAAGTCGCTCAGTGACCCAGTGGAAGGTGAGCAGGGAGATGCCGCAGTGCTGTAGGTGGCAGGTCAGTCAGGGCTGGGGCTGGGGGGGCCAGAGCGGCATTGAGGGGAGGCCTGAGGGAGCCAGCCTTCGGTGACACTAACCAGGCAGCAGGGAGAGGCGCACAGGGCAGCCAGGAGCAGACAATAACTGCTCACGAGTGCTGGAGTTTTTCCTATGGGCCTGGCACAGGTCCAGGCTCTTTACGTTTTCCTCATTTAATCATCGTAACTCACAAAGCAAGCACTGTTCAGTATTATTTTACAGATGAAGCACAAAGAGGCTGAGTGACCTGCTCAAGGCCATACAGCTGGCCTTCAAATTCAGACCAGGTGACAGCAGTGCCAGGCCCTCCCCTCCTGTGCTCTGGCTCCACCACAGAAGGGCCAAGCGGCTGCCTTGCTGCACTCGGGGTCCAGGGGGATCCGTCTTGTCTCTTTACCTGAGCTACCTTCAGGGGGTCTCAGTTCTTGGCAACCAGAGATAGCCTGTTGAAAATGTGAAGGAATTATGGCCGGGGACAGCAGCTAAGACCTCCCTTGACCCCGGAGTTGCCTGAATCAGTACCACATGTGGGTGGTCCCCAGGGTGCCTGTGCGTGACGCTCCCTGACTGTGGATTGCCATCAAGAGCTGGCAGTATGGGCCAGGCAAATGGGGAGGTTTGTTTAACATGAGGCTTCCCGTAGCCAAATGTTTGCATGGTGACAACATGAGTGCTGGGTGGGGTGTGTGTGTGTGTGTGTGTGTGTAAATGCAATGATGAGCACTCTGGTACCAGAAAGGAGTCTCTGTGGTAGTGCCTGAAATTCCATTCAGATTTGTGCCTGCCAGATTAACACTATTACTATTGGAGTGCACAGTAGGGACTGTGTCCTGGAAAGTGGGGGGAGAGCCATTGGGGTGACAGGACAGCTCCAACTCTTTTCCCCATACTCTAACCCTTGTTGAGGACACAATGTGTTTGGACACGAGGGCCAGCTCCCTCCTCTCCAATGAAGGCGTGTGTGTGTGTATGAGGGAGAGGTCTGCAGACTGGGATTTGGGGAGACAGGAAATGCCTGGGGCTCAGCATGTCCCCACTACTGCCAGACATTCCAACATTCTACCAACTTCAGGACAGCTTGGACAAAGCCAGTAATAGAAAGCCTATGAGCCCTCCTTCCCCCCATTCCCTCCACTCTCTTCCTTACAGGATGAGCTTTCTAGACCTTTCTCACAGGCTGGCAGACAACGTAACACCGCTGCGGCTTAAAGCAGTCTATAATTTTCAACTGAGATGGCCAAGAGCTGGGATTAGGCTGTGTGACAAGTAATTTGATACCAATTACTAAATCATTAAAGCTTTGATTGTTACTTAAAAAGTATCACAGCAGAAAAGAAGCTGGACACACAAAGGCTCCAAGAAAAGCCCTTCCTCACTAGGACAGCAAAGCCATAGCGCTGAGACAGGGCTGGAGGTGCAGGTAGAAGAGGCCAGGGCATGGTGAGGCCACGGTGGTTCCGGGGAGGCAGAGCGGGGCAGGAAGGCCTGCCTATACCAGTCCTGAGTTCTAGGGGCAGCCTCAAGGGCAGCTGTCTCCAAAGGGGGGTATACAGGAGAGAACTCTGTACATTTATCTCATCTTTTAAAGGTTTCTGACGCATGTTTTATAATATACCTAGTATACTGGCATGTGGTGTAACATCAGTATATATTAGGAATGCATTGGCATGGAGGTGGCCAATTGGGACACTGCCTAGAACCTTGCCATAACCCCCTCTCCTGATGCTTTTTCACCAGGTGTTGACAGTGCTCCATTGACAGAACCCATAGGTCAGGCCTAGCTGGGTTGTCCCTGGTGCTGTGCCCTGGATGCAACAGGAAGCTCAGGCCCACAAGCCTCAAGGACAGGGTGAAGGTGAGACTCGGCCCTGCTCCAGCCGGCCCTGCCTGGAACCCTCTGTCTCCTCCTCACCTGCAGGCTCCAGGCCTGGCCTCAGCACCCTCCAAGCCCTTGCCTTCCACCCCAGCTTGTCATAAATCCCGGAGGACCTCTCTCTCTCCACCTGCCTCCCCACAGTTTCCTCCCGACCTGCCTGGCCCTGGGCCCTGGCCTGCTGGCTTCTTGGCCTCTCCAGAGCTCAAGGCTTGACCTGGGGATCACCTGCAGACCTGGATGAATGAATGCGCTGCTTCAGACATCAGAACATGCTCTTCTTCAATTCAATCTGCAAAGATAATGACAGCAACCTGGCCTGGCCCTCTGTGGCTTCCTGTGTGGGAATATCCTCTAAGTCCAAGTGTATTTGGAGTCTTGCCTATTGTCAACAATTGATTATCAGCATCTCTGGGCATCCCAGGGCAAATCAATAGCATTTGCTTTTCCTTGTTTACTTTTTTTCCTAACAGAATAAAAATAGATCTCTATCATATATATATATATATTTATTTATTTATTTATATACACACATACACACATAGAGAGCCTTCAACCAAGAGGCAAAGGATTCAGTGTCCTGCCACAGAGCCTCCCAGCCGCATGGGAAGGCTAGGAGGCCCAGGCTCTCCTTGGAAGTACCTTGGGACAGGCAGTACTGGGCCACTGCTGAGGGTGGGTCTCCAACAGTCCTTTCCTTCCAAGGAACAGACTGGGCTATGACAAACCAGGGCAGCTTCTGCCCCACCTTTCCACACATCTTAAAATGAGAAGCTGTATCAGATGGAGCTTCTAAAACGAAAACCCAAAGTACAGATAAAAAGGGAATTCCCTGATGTGTGCCAGGGGCATGAATTCTTGGGGGGGTGGTTCCCAGCAGGGCAGACACTGCTCACAGCCCCTTGACCCAGCAGTCGGGGCTGCCTGTACCCTGAGCCTGCTCAACCTCAAGAGGGAGGGGCTGGGGTGCCCAGCTCCACCCCTGTGAGGGCCTGGGGCAGAGGAGCCAAATGGCCAGTGTGGGGCCCAGGTCATTCTGGATCAACATGGAAAATGGGCTGGGGGTGGGGGGGATGAAGGGTACTGGGGCAAGTCCTAGAGACTGCCCACCTCCACAGACATCACCTCAAGAGGGGCTGCTGGCCTGGGGCCTGAGGAGGCTACTTGGGCCGGAACTTGTCTCCAGGGGGAGAGTGGGCAGAACCGGAAAGGCCAGTGCTTGGTGGCCCTGGAGACACCAGAGGCCCCGAAGGCACTTGATGGCAGAGGGGGAAAGCACACTGGGGCCCTACCGGCCTCAGAGGGCAAAGAGGGGCATCATCCTTTAAATCAAAGATCATACCCTCTTCTCACTTGCCAGCAGATTCTTCAAGCTGTGACTGCCCCGGGCAAGACCTGAGTAATAAAAAACCCTGCTTGCCACCCTGAGACTGGGAAGTAAGCTGGTGGAGTGGGCTCCCAAACACCAAGGCACAGAGGCACGGGGAAAGGGAGAAAGCTTAGCTGTGAAGCCCTGTACTTGAGCTCTCGGGGAGCAAGACCGGTCATGACTCAGCAGTCACTTAGGGTTCAAGCCAGACTGTCTGAGGGGAATTTGGGAAAATCCTCTTGGCCCAGACAGAGGGCAGCTTGTGGTATTCATCTTTGGTATGGGAGAGCAGAGAGCTGAGCATTGAAGCTAAAGTGTGCAGAAAGCTGGGAAATCCAGGGGTCAGGGATGTCAGGGAAGGGGGCAGGTAGGGTACAGAGGCTTCTAGACAGGTGGGGGGAGACACACAGACCCTGAGAGCACATTTAGGTGATGCACTGATGCTCAGGAGGGAGGGGGTACACCATGGAGGTGAGGCCTCCCCACTGCTTCCTTGTCCATAAATGGTAGACTATCTGAGTCCCAAGAAGCAAGAGATTGGATTTTGATGCAAAGCATTTCCACCCAACTCCAGATAACAGCTCTTGGGCCCAGCTGGCTCTGGAGGGAAAGCAGAGGCAGGAGGTGAGAACTGGGGCTGCAGCCTGCAGAGGTGTTTGCTAGAGATGTATTTACCTGAGCTCAATACCTAAAGTGCCGCTGTCCCTCCCTGGCCCATGCTCCCCACTGCCTGCCTGCTCCAGGCTCCCTGTGGCTGCAGCAAAGTGTCACAGCTCTCTGGGGATGACAGAGAAGGGTAGCACAGGGCTGCTGGCCTCCAGGTCCAGGGCAGTGAGGAAGCAGTCGACAGCGGCCTCGCAATGGCCCTGGGCCTGCAACACCTCGCCCAGGCCCTGCCAGGCCTCGTGGCAGGTGCTCTGCCTCTCCACAGCGTCTCGCAGCACCTTCTGGGCCAGGCTCTTGTGGCCCAGCCGACTCAGCATCAGACCCTGGGGACCAAGGACAGGCAGGGTTAGCGGGGGCATCCTGGGCTGAGGAGAGGGGGGCAGCTTGCCCACCACCACTGGCCCTGCCACCTGGGTCTCTGGCTTAGGCACCCTTTACCCATGAAAACCCTACCTGTCCCCTTCCAAGCCCTGCTCCAACCCTGGCCTCCAGATCACCCACAGCAGGAGCTCTCTTCCTCCTGGGCCTGAAGGGACAGGCCTCCAAGTCAGCACATCTGGCTTTGAGTCTTCCTATTACCAGCAGGGGATCATGGGCAAGTCACACAACTCTCTGGCCCTCAGTCTCCTCATCAGTAAATGGTGGAATGACAGTATCCATCCCGAGGATTGTTGTGAAGTCTAAGTGATATACATAAAGCTCTCGATAAACGGGACTATTGTTCCCCCAGTCCTTTGCTGCCTGCCTCACTGAGCTGCCCTTCACCTCGGGGACGCCAAGACATGGAGGAATGTACATTAAACGGCTTCACTCACATAACCTGAGAGGAGAACTCAAGCTTGCTCTCAGGAGGGGAAAGCTCCTCTGCCTGCATCAAGCAGGTGGTCTTCCCGGGGGACGCCGTGTCCTGAGGCACCCAAGTTCCTAGCCTGGCCTGGCAGGAGAGGATCAAGGAGAGGCGGATGGCCTGGGACAAGGGGTGGGGGCTGGGTGAAAAGGCTAGATCAGCTCAGGAGAGGAGAGGCTCTGCAGGAAGGGGTCAGGAGTGGGCTGAGAAGCCTGCTGTTTGGCTCAAACAACTTTGTTGCCAGAGAGAAAGAAAAAGTGACAGAAACTGTCACAAAAGAGAAGTGAAACTGGCACCCTGTCCCCTCTACACCATCTTCCACTGGGGACAGGGTGATAAGCAAGAGGAGGGGGACCAGGGCTGGCTTCTGGCCTCCGAGTCAGCCTCGGGTCCCAGAAAGGCTGCTTTGCACTGTCCCATGGATCTATGCTCCAGCCCTTGAAGACAGCATGGGATGGCAGAATAGGCAGGCTCTCCTCTCACGCGAAGACATGCGGTAAAGCCATAACCACAATGACTTCCTGGAAAGGCAGGGGCTGAGGCGGGGGTGGGGAGCCGCCTCCTGTGAGCCTGGAGGCCCCTCTCGGTGCCCGCCCACTGATGGCCACGTACATTTTTAGCTGGAACATTTTCCTCCTTGCCATGCTCCCCAGAGTTTGGCCCTCCGTTGCTATGGAGACCCACTGGGGAAGATGCACATGCCTGATTTCATAAAGTCCTCTGAGAGCTTGGAACACAACCAATTAGGCAGAAGTGAAAGAAGGCTCTGCGGAAGTCCTAGGAAAAGCCTCTCCCTCTCCAGAGGTGCCGGTTGGAGGTCTTGCGGCTAGGGGACACGGAGGGAAGGGGAGCCATACTCACAGTGCCTCCTCCATCAACCTGGGCCAAAACCCACCCAAGGATCCCCGGGGCTGCGCAGAGGACCAGGGGAGGATGGAGAGTGGGGCAGGGTGGAGCTCGGGCCCGATGGTGATGGTGCTGACTCAGGCTAGCTGAGACCAGGGGCAGCGTCCAGTCTGGCCAGCAGGGCTCTGGGCCAAGCCATTCTGCCCGCACGCTGGAGCCCGGGCAGCTCACGGTGGACTGGGGCCCATGGGAAGGAGGGAAGGACAGCGAGACGACAGGCCGCCAGACACCAACACTAAACACCAAAAATGGAAGGTTTGAGCCCTGTGAGCCTGGCCCAGGGGGAGCAACGGAGGAAAGATGGGGAAGGCCAGCAGGGCCCTGCCAAGCCACAAGTCCCCTGGGGAGAAGCGGGGTCTTCACGCAGTTCTCTCATTGGGCTTCCACAGGAGGTTTTATTTGAAAAAAGGGCTCTACTGCTAAAAGCACATTTGAAAACACCTTGATCTGCTCTCAAGAAGTGCGTGGGTGTTTGGGAAGGGGCAGCCATGCCTCCTTGCTTGGATGCGGCTGCACTCTCAGGAGGTTCCTCATGGGGTGTTCCGTGCCGAGGAAAGGCCAAGGGGCTCCACGGCCAGAAGCCCACCACAAGGGGCAGTGCCCTCATCTGCCAACTGGGTAGCCATCTGTCCTGCCCTGCTACTTTGAGGATCTGAGACAATGGATTTGAAGATGAGGAGCCTGGGGGCATGTAGGGGGCAGACAAATGGGAGGGTCCCCAAG
>JAQZBX010084389.1:0-13233 GCA_029593785.1 Cabassous unicinctus | reverse complement strand
CTCAGCTCTTACCAGCCTGAGGATGAAAGTAGAGTCTCATTATCATCAGCACCCGAATACACAGGAAGTCCAAACCTTTACCAAGTTCCCTCCCAAACATTTCTGAGAATTGCAGCAGGGCGTTGCCTGTGTACTCCGAGGTGCCCGCGCTGATCACCAGGCGCACAGCGGTTTTGCTCTGCTGGGCACAGGGTCCTGCCTGGGTTCTGGTCGGTGCTCCGAGGCCCGCAGTGTCCTCCTGCTGTCCACTCTGAGCCATCACGGTGCAAGGTTGGCTGCTGCAGGGTGAGAGTGAATGACTCTCCCCTTTCTTATACGCTGCTGGTGCAGTAGCAAAGCAGTGTGAGCCCCGATGTGTCACAGAACATAGAAAAGTGGGGTTTCCTTCTTCTGTTTCACAGCTCTGCCTCTCCCTTGGAACTAAACTTGTACCCAAATGTTGCATCACAGCTACCATGCTATTCTCAGAATCACTACTCCTCTTTTAGGCTTTTTCCTGGGTCCAGCAATTCATGCCTGGCTGCTGCTTTTTGGAATTGCTCAATAAGAGGTTTCTCAGGGCTTCTGCAAATTTGTGTTGGGCCTTGCTACCAGTTTACTAGAAATGTCCAGATAACATCTGAGTCCCCAAAAGGGCACTCAGCTTAATAGGAAATGTCTTAGTCTTCATGCAAGGAGACTTGCCTTTTTTACTGTTGATTTTTCTTACACTCATTATGGTAACATATATATATAATATAAATTTTGCCATTTTAACAATTTTTTTTACATTAAAGCATTTTTATTGAAGTTTAACATACATATGTAAGTATATAAATACTAAGAATACAGCTCAATGCGTTTTTTAAAGTAATGTTTAAATGTACATTTTTGTGGCATTAATTTCATTTACAATGTTGCGCTACCATTAATTACATCATCCATTACCAAAGTTATTTCATTACCCCACAAAGAGCTCTTTGAATTGGCCTTTTTATTAATAGATAATGCCCTTTTTTGTCTCTTATAACTGTTTGTAGCTTAAATTCTATTTTGTCTATTAGTGTAGCATTCCAGCTTTCTTTTAATTATTATTTATATGGACTGTCTTTTTCCATCCTTTCGCTTTCAACCTATTTGAGTATTTGGATCTAAAATGAGCCTTTTGTAGACAAAATATAATTGGCTTATGTTTTGTGAATCCATTCTGCCAATGTCTGCCTTTTAATTGGAGAGTTTAATCCGTTTACATTCAGTGTAATTATCAATAAGGAAGAATGGTCTGCCATTTTGCTACTTATTTTCTATATGTCCTATATATTTTTGTTTCTCAGTCCCTTTATTACTGCCTTCCTTTGTGTTTGACTTTTTTTTTCTAGTGTGCCATTTCAATTCTCGTCTCATTTCTTTTACTGTGTATGTTTTAGTTATTTTCTTAGTCCTTACCCTGTGGATTACAATTAACATCTTAATTATAACAGTCTACTTTCAATTAATGTTTAGTTTCAATAGCTAAGGAAACTTTGCTCCTATATAGTTCTACCCCCTTTGCATTGTTATTGTCACAAATTACATTTTTTATACGTTGTGTGCCCATTAACATAGACTTCTAAATATTGTTTTATACTTCTTTTTTGAAAACCATACAGGAAAAAAATACTTTCTCCTTTGCAGACAAAGCAGTTGTCAGTAAAGGCCAAATTTCATGTGACCCTAATAGGTTATGAAACTTTCAATGATAATACAAGTAATAGTTGAAGTGCCAAAATTGTTTCACCACTTGTGGGTTAATAGTAGATACTTAGAGAAGTGTAATTCATTGGTATTTGGAAAAAACTGAAAAATGGCAAGGGAATGTTTCCATGCATTTTAATATGTAGATCTGATCTAGAATTTATGAAGCACTCTTGGGGAATGAAATGATAATTTACTGCTTAATCATACTTATAAAATCAGAAGGCACATATAATTGGCAGACGTTGTTTTGTTTTGTTTTGTTTGGAGAATTTATGGGTTTACAGAAAAAATCATGCATAAAATACAGGGTTCCCATTCACCACCCTGTTATTAACACCTTGCAGTACCATGGTGCATTTGTTAAAATTCAAGAAAGAATGTTTTATAATTACACTGTTAACTGTATAGGGCCCACCATGTTGTACAGTCCTTTGGGTTTTTTAAATTTTTATTCTAATAACATATACACAACCTAAAATTTCCCCTTTTAACCGCATTCAAGTATGTAATTTGGTGCTTAATGTTAATTACGTTCACAACGTTTGCCACTGTCATCACCATCCATTACCAAAACTTTCAGACCAACCTAAATAGAAACTGTACAAATTAGGCATTTATTCCCCATTCCCTACCCCCACCCCATTCCCTATCCTCAAAAACTATATTCCAGGTTTTTTTATTTTGAACATGCTTGTTCGGTATTTCATTTCAGTGAGATTATACAATATCTTTCCTTTTATGTTTGGCTTATTTCACACAACATGATGGTTTCAAGGTTCATCCATGTTGCAGTATGTATCAAAACTTCACTCCTTTATATGTATCCAGTACATTTAATTGAGAAGTGTATGTATTTATTCATCTGTTTACTTTTTAGTTTTTAATTGTTTATATTTTCAATTATTAAATGTACAAAATAAAGTAAAAAAAGACATTGCTACAAAAAAAAAAAAAAACTTCATTCCTTTTTATGACTGAATAATATTCTGTCAAATGTATATACCACAATTTGTTCACCCACTCATCAGTTGGTGGGCACACTTGGGTTGCTTCCATCTTTTGATGATTGTGAAAAACGCCTCTATGAACAGCAGTGCACAAATATCTGTCTGAGTCCCTGCTTTCAGTTCTTTTGGGTGTGTACCTAGAAGTGGGGTTGTCAGGTCATACGGTAATTCTGTACTAATTTTCTAAGGAGCCTCCAAACTGTCTTCCTTGAATTTCCGGTTGTTGTTTTTTTTTCAATAGTAGCCATTCTAGTGGGTATGAAACGGAACCACATTGTGGTTTTGATTTTCATTTCCCTAATAGCTAATGATGTTCAACATCTTTTCATGTGCTTTCGTATGTCTTTTTTGGAGAATGTATATTCAAGTCTTGTACCCATTTTTTAAATGGGTTGTTCATCTTTTTGTTGTTGTTATAGGGTTTCTTCATCTATTTTAGATATTAAGCTCTTATCAGATATGAGGTTTACAAACATTTTCTCCCATTGAGTAAGTTGTCTTTTCATATTCATGGTAAACTCCTTTGCCCAAAAGTTTTTAATTTTGATGAGGTCCTGCTTATCTATTTTTCCTTTGGGTGTAAAGTCTAAGAAACCACTGCCTAGCAGAAAGTCCTGAAGGTGCTTCCCTGGGTTTTCTTCTAGGAGTTTTATTGTTCTGGCTCTTTAATCCTCTTTTTATTTATCCCCACCCCCCACCCCTGATGGTTCTCTCGTCTGTCTGCTCATTGTTTGCTTGCCTTCTGCAGGAGGCACCGGGAACTGAACCTGGGACCTCCCACATGAGAGGCGAGTGTGCAGCCAGCAGCCAGAGCCACATCTGCTCCCCGCGGTCTGCAGTGTCTGCTGGCTTCTGGCATCTGCTCGTTGCAGCAGGGGTGGCATCTGCTCGTCTTCTTTTAGGAGGGACTGGGACCCAAACCCAGGACCTCCCGTATGGTAGGCAGGCACCTAACTGGTTGAGCCACATCCGCTTCCCTTTGATCCATTTTGAGTTGATTTCTGTATATGGTATGAGGTAGGGGTCCACCTTCATTCCTTTGCATATGGAGATCCAGTTTTGCCAGCACCATTTGTTGAAGAGACAGTTCTTTCCCAGTTGAGAGGTCTTTGCCACCTTGTCAAAAATCAGTTGGCCAAGCCCCCTCTCAATTAGAAGCAGAGTGGGCATCACCATCCCAAAATCCTCAAGACTGGGGAAGGAACAATGGATTAAAGCAGACTTATTATTATTCTACTATAGACTTAATATTATTATAGCAGTGGAAGAACTCTGTGGCCACCAGAGGTTCTGAGGAATGGGAGAGGGAAGAATAAGTATAATATGGGGGCGTTTTCGGGATGTTGGATTTGTCCTGCATGACACTGCGGTGACAGATACAGGCCATTGTATATTCTGTCATAACTTAAAAAATTGTGTGGGACAGAATGTAAACTATAATGTAAACTCTAGTCCATGGTTAGTGCAATGCTCCAATATGTGTTCATCAGTTTTAACAAATGGACCACACTAATGAGGATGTTGTTAATGTGGGAAAGTGTGGGAGGGGGAGAGACTGGGGCATATGGGAATCCCTTCTATTTTTTATATAACATTTATGTAATCTAATGTTTCTTTAAAAATAAAAAAAAATTATAAAAAAATTTTTAATAAAAAAATTAAATTGGCCGTAAACGTGAGAGTTCATTTCTGAGCCCTCAGTCCTACCCCGCTGTTCTGTATGTCTGTCCCTGAGCCACGGCCGTGCTGCTTCCCTTACTGCAGCTTTCTAATACGTTTTTTAAGTCTTCTTCAAGATGGCTTTGACTAGGTAGGGCCCCTTGCCCTTCCATATAAATTTGATGACTGACTTTTCCATTTCTGCACATTGGGACTGCATTGAGTCTGTAAAGCGCTTCAGTGGTAGGATTGTCATCTTAACAATATATAGCCTTCCAATCCGTGACTGCAAAATGTCCTTCCATTTATTTCGGTCTTCTTTGATTCTTTTAGCAAGGTCTTCTAGTTTTCTGTGTTCCAGTCCTTTACATCTGGAAACTTTTATACTGCAATAGTTGACCAGTTTTGTAATCAACTGTCATTTTGAAATGATCTAAGTAAAAAAGTAAGCCCATGGTTAATGAACATCGGCATTTCTAAGTGACTCAAACACTTAGCCTTTTTTAAATGAGAAGACTAAAAAAGGCATTATTTTACATTTTATAAAGGTAAGTCTGTTGATTATACTGAGGTTGAAAATCCATTCTTTCTAGGGAGTAGAGTGTGGTGAGGATTTTGTACATCTTTAAGCCTTTTGCACGTGAACTTCTTCATCTCGCACCTCTGAGCCCAGCTCCAGGCTCTCGTGCGGTCCCTCCTCCCTGTCTTCACGCCGCGTCCCTGCCTGCAGGGTTGCTGTTGCAGACCTGATAGCACATGTGGGGCTGCTGCGTGTCGTGGCGGGTTCAGCGAGTGGCTCGGAGGACTCGCGGGACGTGCAAGTCATCTCAAGGGTGATCGCCGTTTATCGCCGTGAAAGGAAGGCAGCGCAGTCAGCGCAGGACACTCGCCCGAGCCCCAGCAGGGAGCGGTGTCCACCCCGCAGGAGCCCAGCCCTCCTGGGAGCCCTCCTGGGAGCCGCAGGTGCAGCTGCTCAGCCTGTGGACTTAACTCTTTCCTGCCCAGCGCTCAGGGGATTACAGTCGTTTAGGTTCTTTTCTGTAACGTGAGCAATGAAAATATCCTTTGGTGGTGGTTAGATGGTGTATTAGTCAGCCAAAGGGGTGCTAATGTGAAATACCAAAAATGGGTTGGTCTTTATAAAGGGTATTTATTTGGGGTAGAAGTCCACAGATACCAGGCCATAAAGCATAAGTTTCTCCCCTCACCAAAGTCCATTGTCACGTGTTAGAGCAAGACAGCTGCCGGCGTTTGCCAGGGTTCAGGCTTCTGGGGTTCCTCTCTTCCCGGGGCTGCGTTTCTCTCCGGGCTTAGCTCCTGTTTCCTCCACACGGTCAGCTGTAGACTATCAGGCAAACGGCTCACTTCTCTTCTCCTGGGGCCTTCTTTCCAACATCAGAACTGCTTCTCAAAAACTACTACTCAAAACTGTTCTTGCCAAGCCTTTTATATTTGATTCCCCACCCACCAAGGGGTGGGGCTCAACGCCCTAATCATGACCTAATCATGCCCAGATTAACAGATCAGTTTACAAGCATGATCCAATTATATTTTTGGAATTCATAATCACATCTAATTGGCCAACGGTTACAGATGGCCATTTGATTTTTTACATGAAGCATTTTTTTGGATTTACTTTTTAATTGTTCATCTACATGTACTTTCTAAATATATCTTTTATTGTTGTCACCACCAAATAAAGGGAAAATCCTCTAAGCACTTTCAGGTTGAGTGTGCTTAGTGCCATTGTTTTTTTTGGACCGTCTTCCACACCCAGACTCCAGCCTTTGTCGAGTCCTCCACAGCGTGGCACATGTTGGTGGGGTGGGGTCCCAGGCTCTGCTTGTCTGCTGTAACCCGGCAGGAGGTGCAGGTGTGCGTCAGGAATAGATGCTCGGCAGCAGGCGCTGGAACGCCAGAGAGCTGCGCCGACAGCTCCCTCTGGCCCTCCTGGGGTGAGGGGTCCTGGGGAGGCCGGTCAGAGGCAGTCTCGACAGGAGGGGGCATTTCTCGGGACCTTTCCTGCCGGCCCCACCTCCAGGGCTCCGCCGGGGCCATCCCTCTATCGGCGTGATGCCTCTCTTCTCACCCCAGGACGGCTTCAGGATGTGGGGGTGTGGGAAACCCAGCCCCCTTTGTTCCCAGCTTCCAGGCACTGGTGTCAAGATGGACACTTCCAGGCCTCGGCTGCTGGGCTGCTCTTGGCTCCCGTGTCAGCTTTCCTAAAACAGGTCCTTGTTTTCACTTTTCCAGGCTGCCTCTGTGACCTTTTCTGTTCTGTGCTCACTGTGAGCCCATTGGCAGTGGAGCAGAGAGCTTCACCTCCATCTCCTGCTGGCATCATACTCTTCTATGTTTTTTCCCATTTTCATGGTGAATTTTTTCGGTGCCTCCCTGAGGGCCTACGAGGTACACAGTGGGACGGGTGGGGGTTACAAACACATAGAGCCCTGTGTGCCTGCGGGATGGTTGGAGGTTCGGGGGCCCTCGTTCTGCATGATGTAGAAAAGAGCATCTCTACACTTCGTTTGCAGTAGGATACCCGTGTCCAGTTTATCTGCCGTGTGCCTCGGTTTTTATTTCAACACACTGCTGTGGCTCACCCTTCCTTGTACACAGTCCTTAAATGCGGTGCTGTGGCTTCTGTCAGGTAGATCCCCAGAGATGGCGTTGCTGGGTCGCAGGAAGCGTGTGTTTTAGGCTGACAGGAGGTCAGAGGTCTGCTCCTCTGACGGTGTGAAACTGATGGAATTCCCTTTTCTGTGAATTGCTTTTCTTTATTTGGGAAGTATTTTTCCCAATTAGGTTATTTATTTTTGCCTAACTAGTCTGTAGAGGCTTTTTATATATTACGTCATGTGTCTTGCAAATAGTTTTCCCAGTCTAGTGTTTGTGACTTTGCTGGTGGCATTAATGTTTGCCAAATACTGATTTCAGGTAGCCAAGGACGTGTCTGTCATCTGAGTTTCTTCTCTTCTTTCAGGATTCAAAGGTCTTCCCCAAACCGTAGGTTTTAATATGCATGGTATTATATACATTCCTTAAATTTTCTTTTCAACAAATTGCTCTGGAACAAGTAGATATCCAAATACAAATAAATTTAACTCAACATGGATTGTAGACTTCAGTGTAAAGCACAAAACCAGACATCTAGAAGAAAATCTTGTGTATTACATGAGCTCTATACCACCTATACAAAAAATTACTATTGCTCAGCAAAAAGCACTAAGAGAATGAAAAACCAAGCCACAAATCCAGAGAGAGTACGGGCTTATATCCAAGCTATGTAAAGAGCTCTTAAAACTCAACAACCTGATGAAAACACGGGCAGGAGATTTAAGCAGACGCTTCACCTGAGAAGGTGCCAGCGAGCACAGTACATCACGGCCATCAGGGAAGGCAAAGGCAGCCACACTGCAGCAGGCCTAGGCTTAAAAGCCAACAAAAAATAAGCCGGCAATAGCAAGTGCTGTCACGGGTGAGAAGCACCTGGTGGGCTGTCAGAGCAGCCGCTCTGGAGAGCGGCTCGCCGTTCCTGTAAAGGTTGACGCACACCTGCCGCATCAGAGCCGCCAGGACTCCTCGTTCTTTCAGCTCATCGGTCTCGTGTTGCAGAGTCACGCGCTTCACTAACCTGCTGGAGCTGAGCGTGGGCAGGGAACGCGCTCCCTGGCACGAGCGGGAGGGAGTGGACGTCTGCCCAGGCTTTAAAAGCAGAGGGAAGGCTGCTGGTGTCGAGAGGAGGCGGAGGTTCCCACATCTGTCCAGTCACCCCGGCTCTGCCAAGACGTCCGTCTGGTTCGTCGCCAGGCCAGGCGGGCATCCGAGATAGTTTCACCGCTGCGCCCGCAGCTGGCTGTCAGCATGCACTATAACCATAGCGTGGGCAGTTTGTCATCCTCTGAACACATTGCTGGTGTTTGCGGTAATTCCCATGAAAAATCCCTGTGCCCAGGAGCCCCTTGACACCGTTTTTTCTGTGGGGAAATTTAATTCCACTTTATTCATTTTTACTTCCATATTTTCCAGAAATGTCAAAAATGAGTAGTCCTTATCTTAATGTTCAGATACTAAGATGAGTAATTCTGGTTTTCACTTTAGTTTTGAGACCAACTCCTCACTTGTATAACAATTAAAACTAAACCTTTTTCCTTAGTATAAAATAGTGTTTATTCCAACTGAAATAAAAATGGTATATTTATTTAAAATTTGGACTGATAGAACTTTGTAATTACACGGATGCCTTTTTTAAAGGAATGCATCTTGTAAATCATCGCATGCATCCAGGAGCCTGGGATGGGGACACGAGACAGGTCACAGCTCCTCGTGTGTCTTGGCAGTGGTGCGGGGCGCACAGGAAAGGCCTCTGGCTTTCGGGTGGAAAGGAGCAGCTCTTCTCTGAGAGTTTAGTGTGAAGGTTCAGAAGCAACTCCTCTTGCTTAGCATGCTCGTATTCGCTTTAGTTTGCTTGGTCACGTAATTAGTGCCATGGCGGCCCCATGGCGGCTGCGTGCTGCCCAGGACGGCCTTGGCGTGGGCCCTGCCGCTGCTCTGTTTGCGTCTTGGGTCTTCTCTATGCTAATCCGGGCCTGTCCATCTCGAGCTCTGAGCAGCAAAGAAAGGTGGCGTGTGCCAGACTTAGAGGCCAGCCACCTGCCGCCGCGCGGCAGGAGGCGCACGGCCATCAGTGTCCAGGCACTGGCGGCCCCCAGGCGGCCCCACCACGCGGAGCCGCACCCTGCCTCTCAGTGCAGCTGACCTCAGCATCTCCTGATGGTCAGCCATCTCAGCCAAGTTTCAGGAGGGAATGGCACGTGTTTTGTGTTCCAAGTTGACAGCTTCATCTTAACCTTCTGGGCTGTTTCCCGTTTTTACGTCCACTTGTGTGTGTCTGATCACCCCTGTGACTACGTGAGCACATAGGCTCAGCAGCACTGCTGGGCTCTGCTGGCGGGCCATGCGGCCGTCTCCGCAGGGACGAGAAGGATCACGCAGGTGGGGCGTGGTGCGCCTGCGGCCTGGGGAGAGCCAGGGGAGCCCCTCTGCCAAGCACAGGCTGTGCGCGCCAGAGGCGCCCGTGCACACGAGAGCGCACGTCACGCACGTTTGCTTCTCTTTCAGAGGCCACAAGAGGAAGCTGAGTGAGGAGGATGCCGCCAGCGAGTCCAGCAGGGAGTCCAGCAACGAGGACGGGGAGGGCAGCAGCTCGGAGGCGGACGAGATGGCCGCGGCCCTGGAGGCCGAGCTCAGCGGCTTCATGTGACCTCCCAGGGCGGAGGGGCCCGCGGCCGGCCAGCGCCCCCACGCCAGCCCTCCAGCTGGGGTTTTCTACGCCCCAGAGCGCCACGGACAGAAACCACTATTTTACAGAAATGGGTGTTTTTAAGGAGTTTTACTACAGGAAAGTATACTTTTTTAAATGACAGAAGTATTACAGGGGAATTGGTATGCTATGCCAAAGATTCTCGTTGAACTCGGCAGAACTTCACATGCAGTAAGACTGGAGTTTGGGATTTGTTGTCCTCTAGTAAGTGGGGTTTTTATTTTTTTATTTTTTATTTTTCTGATTAGTTTTTTCTTTGGGGGCGTGCTGCTTTTCCCCTTAAACACCACAGCATAATATTTAGGGTAAAGAGTCTGGGGGCTCCAACAAGACATAAAGAAGGATGTAGCAAGAGCCTGATATTCTCGTGCTTTTTTCACAGCTAAAGCCATCAGAATAGTAAAGGATTTTTAAATGAAAGAACAGTTTACACGTGTATGCAATCCCGAGACCGCATGAGCCCTCCCTGGCCCCATGCCTCGGAGAAGGCGTAGAGGCCACGGCAGGCCAGCTGCGTTCGCAGGACTTCCTGCGCCCTGGGCTGCCGAGCTCGCCTCGTCTTCCTCCCCGGGAGCTCTGCTATGTCCTTGAGAGACCTGATGTAAAGTTTTTGTATACCTGTTTCATATTTGACCCACCAAGCAGGTTTTCCTTTCATTTAATAAAAATCCTTTTCTAAGTCCTGTCCTCTAGTGCTTCACAGCACGAAGGGCCCTTTCCCTGGACCCGTGGGCTGCCCCTTGCCGGTGGGCGAGCTGCCTGAGCAGGCGACGTGCGCCGCGCACTCATCCGGGAACTTGGAACAGAAAGCAGGTGCATGGGCAGCTCACCAGGGCCCTAGACGTGTAAACAGAAGGCGGATGTTTTACGTGGGAGGAAATTTTCAAAAGCTTGCACGGAAACATTAAGGACACAAAGGATCGTCGTCATTTTTATTGATTAGATTTATGAAAGTTTGGTCTAAGAAACCTAAAGAAACAGAAGCAGCTCCGATCCTAGAAACAAGCTGCCGACAAGTTCCAGAGCAGACTGCCCCAGGTCGAGCCTCGAGACTGGCACCGCAGCCGGACACAGGCCTGCAGCTGGCCTGGCCCTTAGCGTTTTCTCTGCCCTCTTCAGAGAGTGGTGCCCGGCCAAGCTTCGGGGCTGCGGATCGAGGAAGTAACTTCTCCTGGGGACCCAGGCCCAGTGTCTCATCCATGGTGCTGTGGCCAGTGATCGCTTTCTGTTTTGTGAAGAAAAGGCCAAGTTTTGAACTCGTCAAGGGTCGTGGTTTTCTTTTCAAAAAGTTTGAGGCATTAAAGGTCACGTTGTCAAATTACTGTAAGAAAGTAAAAGATCCGCCTTCTGCTTCCACCAGTGCCAGATGATTATCACAGCAAGCTTGTTTCTTCTCCGTTTTCTGGACTAATTACCTAATTTAAAACGTATCAGACTAAGGCCTGTGCTGTTATTCATGCTCTTCAATAGCAAGTAACAGCCACAGCTCCGGTCAGCTCAGCTTCCCTGCCCTGACCCTTCGCTGAGAAGTCTGTGGGTCGGGTCTCAGGTGTGGCTGATCCAGGAGCTGCCAGATCTGGGCATCGTCAGCACCCTGACTCCCTCTCTCCGCTGGCTTCACTCTCGGCGGCCTTGTGCGTGCCACTGCGAGAGGGCCAGCTCCGCCTGAGTGGGCAGGTGGAAGTGTGCCGTTCCTGACCGAGGGGGAGCAGGTGCCCAGCAGGGAGACCGGTCCAGAGAGCATTGCCCTATTCTTAGCCTTGGGCTGAGTCTCTCTCAGTAAGCGTATTTGCCACTCCCTTTACAGCCGCTGTAGTCAAACCTGCACGTTTTCAAAGCCCGGTCACAATTATTTCTGTGAAACAAGGGAGAGAAAGCCTGCATTGGAAGAACAGAAATAGAGTTCTGGGTGTAAATAACCTGAAGATTTCATCTTTAAACAAATGAAACAGGCTAGAATTGAGCATCTTTGCAGTATTACTCTGTTAATAGAAAGGGCTTAGGGAGCTCAAGCCATAGGGGAGCCTGGCCCGGGCCTCTGCCCTGCTCTGTGGGAGGACTCAGCCCGATGGTGGGAGTGCTCCAGGGCGCCGCCCTTGTCTGCCTGGCCGCCGTCCCCGTGGCGCCCAGCCCCTCCTGGGAGCTTCCCAGACACCGGTGAGCCCCCGGTGCCGTGTCCGAGGGCTCCGGTTGAGCCGCAGGCACGTGACGGAGATGGGGTGGAAGGAAACAGCAGAGCTGCCCAGCAGCTTACCGGCCCCATCTTCCCGTCATGCCTGCGCCTCGGATCCTGCCAGGGCGCAGACAAGAGCTGGTCCCAGGCGCTGTCCAGGGGATTCTCAGAGCTCCGCGTGCGCCAGCGCCCCCCACATTGCCTCTAGGGGGCCACAGCCTATGGGGACCTGGCAGAAAGCCAGGAATGGATTTACATATGAACACCTGCCTCAGAGAAGGCAGAAGGCTCTGCAGTTTGGTTCCTGGGCACAGAAATGCAAGGAGCCGTCAGCGCCTGAGGTTGCAGGGAGGAAGCTAAGCAAGCTGTGTCCTCAGGACAGCTCCTCATGGGACAGGCTCCAGCGCAGCCTCGGAGGGGGCTCCTCTTCAACATAAAGCTCAAACACGGTGGGTGAGGCCGCCGAGGGCAGGGACCCTCAGTGGACTGGCGGCCGCAGTCTGAGGGCAGGGAGCCCTGGGCACAGCGACCCGGGGAGGAGCTGGGGGGTGCTCGGGGGCAGGGCCGCGGCCCAGGCGCCGTGTCTGCCGGAGCAGGAGCCAGGGGTCCTGTCCACAGCCCCGTGCCCCCACCCACGCCTGCCCTGCTGGGTTCTCTGTCGTGCCATGTTCGTGGTTCTGCGCCATTCCTGCTGGCCCCAGAGCAAGAAACAGCTTTGAGCCCAGAGGACTGGAACTCCCCCGTGGGAGAAGAGTTAAAAAGCTGGAGGGCGGGCAGGGGGTCTGCTGGTCCTCGTGTGGCGTATCCGTAGCCCACAGACCCCGAGCCCCCCGGGCTTCACCCGGCTCGGCTGCTCTGCTTCCCCTTTGTTCCCCAGAAGGGGGCGCCCCCACAGAGGACACCACGAGGGGACACGGTCTAGCATGGGGTGCTGTACACTTAGACCCAGCTTTTTAAATAGGGCCGTGTCATTGCATCTGTTCAGGTATCCCTGTCCTTGTCTTGGGCTTGCCCCCCAATGACACGCACCTCAGCAGGTGCCTTGGGGTGGCGCCATGGGACCCGGCTCCCCAGCACGCAGACTCCATACCGCCCTCCACGCACCCCGGAGGTTGGCACCTTCATGCTCTGCTTTGGGGTAGTGCCAATGCGACCACGCCCGGGGCCCGGGCTGGGGGCTGGGGGCCTGGCCTGCAGACCACAGACACTTGCTGGACTCAGGACTGGTAGAGACCCTGTGTCCTTCGTACTGTGTAAGAACCGGGAATTAGGAGAAAGAGGAAACACAGAAAAATTTAACTTCCAAATAAAATTTTTTTCAGAAAGTTTAATAAGAAATTTAAACTTGCTTCCCT
>JAQZBX010084388.1:0-13264 GCA_029593785.1 Cabassous unicinctus | reverse complement strand
TAGGAGAAGTCCAGCATGAAGGGGTCAGGAAGGCGATGCTTTCTTCCCAAAGACTGTTGTGTTATGGGGCTGGCTGTTGGTGGGTCCTTGGGTTTTCCTTCACTTGGCAATGCACATGGCAGCATCTTCTCCTTTTTCTTCTGGGTTCCACTGACTTCCAGCTTCTGGCTGCTCTCTGTGGCTTCTCTCTCTCTGTCCAATCTCCTTATAAGGACTTCAATCATATTGGAATAATGCCCATCCTCATTCAGTTTGGCCATAAGTTAACCTACTAATATCTTCAAAGAGAAAAACCACCCAGATAAGCTGTAGACTCACGAGCAAATAAGGAACGCTCACTTTTAAAAACCACTGATTTGGGGACGTTCCCTGGGTTCCCGTTCAAGGCATATCTATGGTAGAAGGCCCAGCTCAGCTGGCATCACGTCTGTGAGTGTTCTCTGGCGTCCTCGCTGGCATTAACACCCTCTCCACTCATTTCTGCGTGTCAGCCTCATGTACCCTGCCTGGGCAGCCACTGTGTGACCATCTGAGGCCCCTGGAGGCATGCAGGCACTTCCTGTAGGACTTGGTACCATGGCTTAGAGCAGGCTCCCAAGGATCCCAAATAAAGGGCAGAAGGAAATAGAATGTAGACCTTCTTTCTCAGAGTGTCAGACTGGATGTGAGAGTCACTGGGCTCCTTCAAACGTAGCCCTGTTTAGGACCAGGGCAGGGGGCACGGCAGCTCTAAACACAAGTGTGTTTTCCTCTAGAACGAGGTTTCTTTTTGTTCTCTGTAAGCTGGTCACACTGTAATTATTGATGTCTTCATGTACTAGTGAGTGTAGCACAAGAAGTTTAAGTCAACAGAAATCTCTCCCATTTTCCACTGTCTCTGTCTGTCTAAGAGCAGCTAATGTTAATAATGACCACTGTTGGTCCGGACCATCCGAAGTCTGCGTCATCACCTTGCTCCATGCTCTTTTCCAGGGAAGAACAGAAAAACAGCTGCTGGCAAAGGACCTATTGGGCTACTTTCGTACAGTCTCACTTTCTCATTTGTTTCACAAGGCTCAATGCACATTTAGTTTCCTGCTAAATTACTATGCTGCTTTGGTTTGGGCAAACCTGTCACTTCTTACCTTAACTCCAGCATTCTGGGTACGTAAGTGTATGAACAACTTGATTTCATTACACTGAGGACGCTGAGTTCATAAAAATGGAAAACGTATATACTGACTAAAAAACTACTAGGAGAAAAAGAAATTCTTATTAAAGAAAGCAATTGAGTTTAGTACGTGATTCATGGTCAAAGAGGATATTTAAAATATGTAATTACCGTTATGGGATGGGCGCCATCCAATCAGAATGGATTCCTGGCCATTAGAACGGAAGCTTTAATTAATGAGCCAGCGCATTTTCTCCTTATATACTGGCCGAACATTAGCAGATGGGGGACAATTATTTGTGCTGTTCCCTTAACGACCTTTTGTTTCATCCACAGATTACCACATGGAATTGGCCTACAAACGCCCAGCGGATAGTTTTACAGTAATCATGCATGTTAAATGTCTGCCTATGGGGGGAGATTATCAATAAGAAAATCAAGAAGTATCCCAGAAATTCCCGAGCCCACTTCGTCTTCCAGATGGTAGTATGGGGGGGGGGTAGTTAGTTAGTTTTACTGCATGAAAGTTTTATTCCATAAAAGACACCCAGTTTAAACATTTTCTAAAACTACAGCTATTGAAATATTGGACCCAGTGTAACTGAGGTGGAGAGAATCTAGCAGAGAAAACACAAATGTTGACCCATCATTAAACACTAAGGGAAATCAAGCAGTTTGTCAAATCCATAAGAACACAAGCTGAGTTTGAGTTTTATGCGGCAACGAAAATTGGCGAAATTAACAATTCTAAATTCCTTCTTCAAAGGCCCTTCAGAAAGCATCTACAATCGCCAGAACGGCTGCAGGGCCCGAGGGACGTTCCCTCACCTTTCTTGGCTTCCAGGCCAGATGCGAGGGCGGCAGTGGTGGCCGGCCGGAGCTCGGAGCTGCTCTGAGGGGTCACGTTGGCTTTGGCAGGGTTGGCCTTTCCTTTCTTGTCATTTTTAGACGTGTCGCTGGGCACGTCGGCAATGTCACTCTGCAACAGATGTGTTGACACGGGCTCAGATGAAGGCCCCTCAAGGTCAAATACCTGCACATTCTTTATTTTACCGAATCCAGGTACTCTGTACCTCTCAACTTCGTCCCTTCCCCTTCCCCGACTTCTCTCCTAACAGAGCTCTGCCTGGCAGGAGTAAAGATTACGTGGCTGCCTTAGGCTTGAGGCGAAAGAAGGTACGACCGCTTCTCAAGCAGAGCATACCTTTTCTTTTTCTAGCTACTGGAGAAACTGCTGCTTCCACTTCAAACTGAGGAGCATGGTAAAGGGAGCATTTAAAGACAAACAAAAAAGTACGCACTGAAATGGAAAAGGTTGGGATGCAAGGCTGGTTAAAAAAAAAATCAGTAACTGCTCTTTTCATTAATTCCCTGCGCTGGGTTAGCTGGCGAGTAGAGCAATGTTCCCCAGGAAGACACGGTCAAGTCCCAGAGATAGGCTCTCGGGGGATCCCACCAAGAACAGGCACACTGAGCCCAGGCGAGCCCTAATCCCGCAGGACTGGGGTCCTTGTGAGGAAAGGAAACCTGGACGTGGGGTACCAGCCGGGGGGGCGGCGGAACGGGAGGCTTGCCAGCCGCCCCCAGCAGCGTGCTTCGGGCTCTGGAGGAGGCAGGGCCCGATGCTGCCTTGGTTTCGGATGTGTGGGCGTTTAAGCCCACCCGGGCGTGGCATTCTGTTACAGCAGCCCCGCAAGCCAAGGCAGCTGGCGTCTCAGCATCAGAAAAGAGCCTCCTGCTGTGAGGAAGCCCCTGGTGAGGAGGTGGGCACATCCTATCAGTGCTGCACCATTGTAGACCCTGGAAACTACCGGCTGATTTCGTAAATTAAAAAAACAACAACCCTCTGTAGGCATGTTATATGAATTTGTTTCTTTGTTTTGCTTTTGTAATCACTGTTTTACAACCAAAGCCCCCAGCTCGGCTGTCTTTAATAGACCTTGCTACTTACGGTTTCAATGCCCATAGCTCTCATTTGGTCTGCTCTCTTTTCTGTAATTGAAAGAAATTTCTTTGGATCTGACAGAGCGTCCACAATATCTGAAAGAAAATCACTCAGCTGTCAATTTGCTATTTTACTGAAAACATCCAAAAATCCAGCTAATAAACTACTTGTCGTCTTGGGTGTGTGTTGTGCTTCCTGCTAAGCATCTCCTGAGGCAGGGAAAGCCAAGCTAGTCGCAGACGACAAGAAGTAAATAGAGACAAGGGCCGTGACCCCTGACTTAGTCTACCTCTCCCTTTGCGAGACGCAAATAAAGAAGACAGTGCGGCAGACCAAGTGAATCGCGTGGGGTTTTTGACTATTTACTTCTGCGGCTTTGAACAAGTCAATTAATGCTCCCAGCCTTGGTTTATCATCTGAAAAGTACAGCTGATACCACCCCCTCTGAAGGGTTTCTGTGAGATTTTAATGAGAGGGTAAATATGAAAAGTACTTGAAACATAGTAGGTGTTACAAACAGTAACTTATTTTTAGAAACGAAAGACTAACGCATATTTGGAGCCATTTTGTTTCTAAGGTAGACAAACATGAACTCTTTCCCCAGTGCTTTCTCTGCTGTGTTTTGCCCTAAAAAATGTTAACACTTCATCTTTTAATATAACATCTTTGAAGAGCTCTAAGTGCTTTCAAAGAGTTTCACATAATTCTATGTAATTTACCAACACTATGGAAGGAAAAATTATTCTCATTAACTCAAAATAGTACATAATTTACAAATTATACATTTATCAATTTTTTCCAAGCAGATTCACCTTCATAATTACATTCTTAAGATAATTTTTCTCAGTTAAAAATTTTTGATTTCTACTTTACAATAGAATATATGTACATGGTAAACTTTCAAGTATATAAAATGGAAAAGTCTTCCCCTGGAAATTCCACACATAGTAGGTAACTATTGTTAGCAATTTCTTGTAACTTTCTAGATATTTCTTTAAACTAAAGATGAGGTGATAGTTTTGTCCAGTTTTTTGTTTTTTTTTAAACTTCATATATTTTGGAAACATTTCCCTATCAGCAAGGTAGATCTACTGCATTATTATTATTATTATTTTTTTAAAGATTTATTTATTTTATTTTATTTATCCCCCCCTTGCTGCTTGTGCTGCTGTGTCCATTCGCTGCGTGTCTTCTCTGTGTCTGCTTATCTCCCCCTTGCTGTGAGGTCTTGCTGCATCAGCCCACCGCACCGCTCAGGCCGGCCTGCCCTCACAAGGAGGCCTCGGAACGCGAACCCGGGCCTCCCATATGGTAAACGGGGGCTCTATCCACTGAGCCACACCCGCTTCCCTGCATTATTTTTAATGGCTGCTTAAATATTCCATTTTATGAATGGTTATAATTTTTCTGATGAGTTCCCCTGATGGACAGTTGGGCTGTTTCCAGTTCTTTGCTATTATAGTGTTGTAGTGAACATCCTGGCACATCTCACAGTGAACTCTGCATATGTCCAGAGGATAAATCCTAGAAGTTAAAACAATAAGGGTATTTGTCCTCTGATAGTTATTGCCAAATTGCCCTCCGCAGAAACTGCATCAATTTATTCTCCTACCATTGGGATATATGAAGGTCTGTTTCCAGTTATCACTTGTGCTTCCCTAAGAATTCTTTGTCTCATGATAGAGATGTGGGAAAATTAGTCCTCATATCCGGCTCAGGAAAAAAAAAATCAGATATTTTTTGGAAGTTAATTTTATAGGAATTTACCTCTTTTTAACTCTTTTTTAAAATTAAATTTGAAACATACAAAAAAGTAGGGATAAATTTTAACTCTTAATTATTAAATTTAAAACATACACATAAGTGGAGACAGTAAAATAAATCCCTATATACCCATGATGCAGATTCGGCAATTACAAACGTTTTACCACATTTCATTTATCTAACCATTCTTTTCTTTTCTCTCACCTCTCTCCTGAAATATTTTAAAGCAAATTCCAGACATCATAACATTTCATGCCTAATTGCTTCTGTATGCATCTTTAAAAAAGGGCATTTTCTTTCAGAACCAAACTAATACCATACCAACAAAATTGGCAATAATTCCCTACTATCATATAATGTTCTGCTCGCATTAATAATTCCCTATTTGTAGTTTGTTTGAATCAAGATACATAGTCCATGCTATGTATGTTAATCATGGTGGTTACATCTATTTTCATTTTGAATAGTCCCTCCTACTATTTGTTTTTCATGATGCACATAGCTGTAGAAGAGACCTATCAGTTGTCCGGCAAAATGTCTCATATTCTGAATTATCTCAGGGTTTTCCTTTTTGTGTCATTTAGCCCTAAGTCTTGATTTTTTTTCTTTTTTTTTAAGAATACTTAATGGAGGTGCTGAGGCAGCTTGGTCTCTGCATCGTGGAGCTGCTCTTCTCTCTGCGTGAGCAGTCAGTTGTCCACGCGGTGCTTTGGCACATGTGATGGTTTGGCTAATATGTCAACTCATCCAGGTGATGGTGCCCAGTCGCCTGGTCAAGCAAGCGCTGGGCTAACTTCAATACAAGGACATTTATGGACTTTAATCATCAGTGGTTTGACTACATAGATGGCTGGTTACATCTACAATCAACCAAGGAGATTGCCGTAAACACTGAGTGACGTTTTATCCAATCACTTGAAGGCCTTAAAGGGGAAGTGATTTCAGCATTCAGAGAGAATTCCCAGCTCTGCGTCAGACAGCCAGTGTCTTCTGGGAACTCATCTAAAGACACTCATCAGAGCCCCTGGTTTGCAGCCTGCCTGTGGAATTTGGACTCGTGCATCCCCATGGTTGTGTGAGAGAATTATAAAATCTCACACTATTTACAGGTATCTCCTTTTGGTTCTGCTTCCCTAGAGAACCCTGACTAATACAGCTCCCAACAGTACATTTAGTGACTTCTCACTGACTTCTCTCCTAGTTGGCAGAGGATGGGGAGACGTGGGCGGTGGGGCATGGGGGCGGGGGCGCAGGCCCTGCTTTGGCTTCACAGCAAGGACAAGTGAAATTGGATGGCTCCTCCGATGCCAGTTCAACTCCTCCCCACTAGAGTCTTTATGCTCTGGGGTCACCGGTCACACCCCACATGCTGGATACAGGCTCTTTCATCAAGTCTTCAGACGGCCATGAAGTGGGCATTGCTAACCTTTTAATTGGCAAGAAACCGCTCACTCAAAAAGGCTAAGAAATGTGATCACAAAATTTGTCCAGGCTGGATCTTGGGCCCAGCCACGTCTACCTCCCAAATGCCTCCTCCTTCCACCAGGCCGCACTGGTGCAGAGCAGAGTCAGGCTTACACTGCGCCTGCTGGACTCTGCTGCTCTCCTGGGAAGGCCTGCCCTGCCCACGCGTCCCGAGACGACCCAGCTGGGATCCCTGCTCTGGGCTTCCCACTGGCACATTTTCATGAGTGACCGACAGGGCTGGCTTGTTAGGAAACAAATACTTTCTCATCTTTAATGATACACAATCAGTTGCAGGACTTGGATAGCATATATGACATCTTAGAGGGGTAAATGGTTGCCCTTCCAATAGGAATAACAAAATATTAATATTTTAATCACTTGAAACCTATTATAAAGCCAATATAGCAAGGTGATAAAAATGAAATTATCCATAATCCTTCCATCCTAACCAAGCTATTTTCATTTTTGCGTATGCTTGTCTGATTTTTTAATACATATTTTCCATGGTATACTTAAATTACATAATCTATTTTCCACTTGTTATTAGGTTACATTAGGTCTATATAGTTCTGAAAATATTTTTTCATGAATGAATGAATAACTTTAGTGAATGAAACTCCATTGAGTTTATGTACCAAACTTTTCTCCACTAGTAGATATGAAGATTTTTTTTTTCAATAGCTGACGACTCTGCAAGAGTATCTTAGTGCAAAAAAACTACTTCAACATTTTTTTCCCCAGAAAAGTACCAGTTCAGTTACATAACATAAGCAGCTTATATGCCTTACGGGCATTCCTAACAAAATTTGCTCCTAATAAGCTTTAAAACAGTTATTGAAGAACAAGTAAGAGAAGAAATGAGTACTAGAAAGTAAAGCAAAATTAAGAGGGTGATGAAGGGAACCATACATTTGATTACCGATGGTAACTGCGAAAAACATCCTCTGCTCCTTAGATGGTTAGGTACACAAATCCCTACAAAGCCAGGTGCTTAAACTCACAAGGCAGGCTGTCTCACTGTTGGAAGGAGGGCTCACCAGGCACTGGACACCTCCCAGCGTCCTGTGCCAGCTGGGCTCTGCAGGGAATGCACCTAGAATCCCAGTGCTGCTGATTCTTCCTCTTCACCGCAGCAGGGTCTTGGTCTCAGACCCTAAGGCTGAGTCTACACAATTCTGAACTAGTCGGTTCTACATATGGCTTTGTGTTATGTAAACAAGCTGACTGGATGTTTTTGTCAGCCATCTGCTGTAGGATTCTGTGGATATAGCCTAAATCACACAGTTAAATATGATACTACAGATTTATCCATTAGTTGGATAAATATCATTACTTAAATCTATTTCTAATTTCCAATATTAACAATTCTGGTAACTACCGGGGGTTATGCTGCCAGGTCCTAAAATCCTCCCTTATTATTTGGGATTAAATGAGACCTTATTTGCATTTATATTACATACATCTTTAAATGTTTTTCTACAATATAAGTATTTTTAAATGGACAAAAGTACCCAACTTGTAAATAAGGCTTGTTTAAATTAAATCATGGGACAAGGAGATTACTAAAGATGTAAATACTTTGGACAATCTTAGGGTAGCAGGTTATTTGAAATGGATGCCAAAATTTTCAACAAAGAGCAGAGAGCTCAGGACTAGGGAGCCATGGACTGTCCTGACCTCTTTCAAGGCCGTCATGTTTTTGTTGTAACTCGGCTTTTCTTCTGGCCAAATGCATACCTACCTGAGTTATTTTAAAAAGAGTGCTGCATATCAAACAAGGAAATTGATATTTAATAACCACAGTTAAAATATACACAACCAGAGAATGAGAAGTTGTACCTCCAATATCTCATACCTATATACTTGTATAACTATTTGAAAATTTTATTTTCCCTTGCCTCCACCCAGAAAAAAAAGACTTGAGGACGGGGTTAAATACATTTGGCATATTCTTGGCCAAAGTTTTGTATATTCAAGTAAGGCTGGCATCTTTCTTTGGTGCCCCTTTGACACTGGGGCTTCTTTCCTCTTACTGCAGGGATACGCGGCAGGAGAGTCCCCACTAAACCCAGCGCTCTGCAGGGCGAACTACTGCAGCGAGAATCGATTCTGAACGTCGGTCAGCACGCATCAGCACGTGACGGTGCCTGTCTAGGGACCAAGCAGGGGTTGTCCCTGTGACAGGACAGAGCTGTCTATACACAAACCCTTGACTCCACACGCCCACGAGGGGCGCGACAGTTCCCCAGGGCGTCGGAGGCCTCAGCAGGGGAGCCAGAACCTTCCTTCAAAGGAAGCCAGTTTGCTTTGTCTCATTTGCTTCTTTCTTCTAGACTTAATGGAAGTTGTGCTTATTTGTTAAAAAAAAAAAAACAAAAGCAAAAACAAAAAAAAAACACCGTTTGTTCTGGTAGATTAGTGCCATTTCCAAAAGGCTGGTGTCTCTTCTTAGAGATTTTCCACGTATATTCTGTCGTTCCCCTCCTCCTTCCCGCCCATCCTTCCTCACTTCCATGTAGAGCTGAAAGCATCAATTTAGGTGTCTCTAAGAACTGAAGGCAGCGATTCCTTAGTATAGACTTTCAGATACTTACTGACCTTTCTGGATAACTGTTTTTTGTTTGTTGATCCACTACTTTTCAAGGCAATTGGTGGGCGTCAACCACCGACCTTGAATCCCACCCTCCCTTGGACACCCACTCCTGGCCCAGGTCCTTTCATGTTCCCCACAAACCTATTTCTAACTTATCAAGAAGTAGAGGCAGCAGAAAAATACATTCTCCCCTTACTGGCTGCAAAGCAAGGCTAAGGAAGGTCAACAAATCTCTTAACTATGATTTGGGGTTAGACCTTGTAGTTTCTACCCAACGATTAAGCAGTTCCCAAATTCTAGTATTTCCCAGAATACCAGAAGAGACAGCAGGCAGCCAGGGCAAAGGATCCTGGGGTCAAGCGAGGTTGGGACATGCTCACACTCATCCTCCTTGGTCAGTCTCAGTACATCTCAAGGAACCAGGCAATTAAAAGCCTGTTTCAAGTTGCTCAGCCTAGTAGTTGCCAATGGATTTTGCCATAATCCATCCTGCCCCCTCTCCTCTGGAGCCTTTTCTCTTGGAGTTCTAACTAATGCTGTTCATAGTTCAGACGTGGCCATAACAATGGTTATCAGCTTACCTTTGCTTACATAGAATAGTCTGGCTGCAGAAGAGGAGACAAAATTTCCAGTCACAGAAGCAGAAATAAGCACACGCTCAAGGAACAAACTGCCGAGAGCACACAGCACAGGGTGACGTTTAAATGCAGTGCTGATGATTCAAATATTCTGCAAGCATAGCCTCAATTCTCTTTATTTGTTCACCTCCCCTTCATTTCAGCATCAATAAAAGATATACAAATAATAAAACCCATCAAAGGCAACAGTGGGTGGGAGAATAGAAATACTGACACTTGTACAATCGTCCTTAGCTCTGGAACATTTCCTACCACCAGGAGCCATGGCTAATAGTGATAAAGTTGTGATGGGGAGAGGCCATCGTCAGTGGCATTTGCTCCTACAGTGAATATGGCAGAGACAACCCCAGTACTGTGATCCTCACTGGATCTGACAAAGGAAGAATGTACCCTGGCATCCAAGCTACTACTTCTATTTTGCATGAGTTAAAGAGAGAACTCTCTTTTTGTTTAGTAACAAAATATTGAAAAAATTAAACTGAGGCTTCTCAATGCATTCCTCGTCACCTCTCTCCCACATTTTTCACGTCAAGGTCTAGTTTCAGATAGTTTAAAGATTTCGTCTTTATTCTTCAGCCCAGAGACATTTTACATCTAGGCCGCTTGGAAAGAGAACTCTGTACAGAAGCGCTCAGAAGCTCATAGTGGCCGTCTCTGCTGTATTTCTTTGTGTGTCTGCGAAGTTCTTACACTGTAGTAATGGGGAGGAGATTCAGCTGCCCTAAACTCCCTTGCCTCTGCTGCTGGAGGGACAAGGAAGGAAAACAGGAAACTCATGCAAGTGGAAGACGGTCATGGCAAAATAAACGACTCGACCTATCTCGTGTGAGGGAAATGGGGCGGCCTCTAGAGAGCACCATATGCAAGGAGTAGAAATGACAGGGAATTGCAAAAGTATCCAGTTTTCTTATCCTTGGGGATTCATCATCACACTGTAACCATCATACAGTGACCTCATCATATGTTGACCCCAATAAATGGGTGACCTCAAGCTCCTGCTGACATCCCAACCCAATTTAAGGAATCAACTTTACTTGGGGAAAGCCTTTGGAACATTTCCTTGTTTCTATAAAATGATGCCACTTACCTGACTTTGCTGAGATTTCAAATACATTTTTAAAATTATATATAGCATAGAGTTGGTGCTAAATGAAAATCCTAGTAATGTTACTAATGCATGAGAGTTCTGAAACTTCTTAGAAGGCAGGAAATTCAGAGATTTCTCTTAGGATAATCTATTGCTTATGACAAAATAATTTACTGCAGTACTTTCCAAAAACTAAAGGGAAAGTTAGGGGGAAGAAACTATAACCAATGGATTTTTCTTTAGCTTGTTGAAAGGGAATACTAGGGTTAATATTAATGGAGAGACTGCCATGGTGGGGTCCTTCAAGAACTCGCTTAATCCTCTAATGAGGTGGGGACTGCTCTTACTACAGCACTGCACCTGGTGAGGATACGAAGATGGAAAGGGGCTGAGCATAACCCTTCCCAGGTCAGAGAGCCAACAAGCTGCTGGGATCCAGTCAGTGTACTTACACACATCTATCAGGCCCAGGAAACACAGTCTTTGAGCCCCCTACCACTCCATCCACAGAACTTCATCTAGATGTTGAAATGTATCTGAGGCCATTTTAGAAATTATTAGAAACAGATCTTATGAGCAAATTAAAATTTGATTTAAATACTTAAGAAAAACGAACCCAATTTTAAAAAGGGTGCTAGAAGGGATTTTTCAGAAAAAGGTATATAAATGATCAAGAAACACATGAGAATGTGCTCAATCTCATGCATGATTAGAAATATGCAAACAGAAATGACGAGATACCACTTTTACTACCATTATTGGCAAAACTTAAGAATATTTTAGAATCCAAAATTGGTCATGGTGAGGCAGTCTCATACAAAATTTGTGGGAGTACATATTGATCCAACTCACGAGGCTGGGTAAAGAGACAGTGGTAAACCCATATAACGGTAGTATTGGAATACTGTATAACCTTTAAAGAGAATAAGGAAGCCTTGTATCTTGTATGTATTGATGAAATACTCTCCACAATATATTACGTAAAGAAAGCAAAGACATGCATGTGTGTGTGTATAAAATATATGCATATACATATGCAAACGTTATATTTATACGTATATATTTATGCTTACAAATGCACAGATACATGTACTGTGCATTTTATAACCCTGTGTAGCCATCGCTGTTTTAAGACATTGATGTATTACTTTTATTTTAAAATGTTATCAAGAATTATCTAGGTAGCAGGCTTATAGGATGGGTTGCTTTCATTTTGTTCTTTCTTTTCTGAATTTAAAAATATAGATATTTTCTAAAGTTTACTGCTCTTTCCATATTACCTTGCCATTACAGAAATATAAGGCAAAATAAAAAGTATTCTTTGTCTACAGAAGCCATGTATGCTTATTTTAACTTTAAACAGCACAGAAGAACTACGTGCAGCCCCTCCACGGCAGGCCACTCTCTGAGACAACACATTCTCGGTGGTGTCCCCAGAAGCTCTCTGCCCTGGGCTAGCTCCATCACCCTCTCAGAGAGGTAACAACCACTAACTTCCGGGCTTCTTCCTGTGCACTGAGAGATACATATGCACATGTAAGCAGAGAGCTGTGGGTTTTGTTTAATTTTTTGTAAGTAATAATGGGGTTGTTTTGCAATTTACTTTTTCTACTCAGCATCATATCATTGGCATCTTTCTATGACTAAACATTGAGATCCAACTGATTATTTCTGATGGCTGCATAATATTCTGTAACATAGCTGTGACATATTCAACCTGGCCCCAACTGATGGGACAGACCTAGGTTGTTTCTAATCTTTTTTACACAAATAACAACACGAACATTAGTGCAAGGGCTTTCTGTTGGTTTGCATTTAACAATTTGATCAAGGAAACAGGTAATTCCCTGGTTAAGTAAGTGGTGAACTATAAAAGTTAGGACTGAATCAGCTTGGTGAGACTCAAGAGGTTTTACTTCTATAAATGGATCTAAACTTGTGGGATGATTTTAAACAAGCTGCGCCCGCCCCTGCCAAAGCCGGAGAAGATGTAATTTACCAAATTACTTTATGCCCTGAAACTGTGAATATTTACTTTAAGGTGTCAAAATCACCCGATCAGAACAAAACATCCACCTGCTGAGTGACACTGTAGATTCTGAGGAGGCATTCTCACACAAGGCCCAGATCCTTTCATTTTAGCACCAAATACCATTTCAGCCTCTTCAGAAGGCACGACAAGCCGAGCGCCTTCCTTGTCGAGGCCTGGGTCTCGGCGGCCTCTGTCTAGAGGGAAGGCCCATCTGCTTCTTTTAGACATACATATATATTTTTTTACATTAAAAATTTTTTTTTTCTGTAATGTAAACTCTAACCCACCTGCCTCTTCACTGTGAAGTGTTCTCTCACCGTTCAAGGCCCAAGCAACTACTAAAACCTCCCCCAAACCCCTCCTCAGATCAAACCTCCCAACGCCCTTGGGTTCTGCTACACTCTGGGCACTTGCATATAGTGGGTTACACTTATCCCCATAGAGGTATAAACCTGCTTGTGCCCATGTCCATGTCCACGCCTACAAGGCTGGAAAATGCTTGAGGGTAAGTGTATTCACTTTCTCAACTTTACCACAGGTCACTCTTGCAGGAGGTACTAAAATATAATTTTTTTTTTTTTTTTTTTT
>JAQZBX010084386.1:0-13263 GCA_029593785.1 Cabassous unicinctus | reverse complement strand
TTACTATATAGTTGTACAGAATATCCAAAGCGGGTTAAATGTGGATGTGTGGAAAAACAGAAATTTGATATTAAAAACTAATCTCCCCCTAGGAAACTCAAATCATATTATAACAAGGCTTCTATGAACATCTTCATAAAGATATTTTAACATATTCAAAACATACCTTTATAAATCAATATCACCAGTAATGGGTCATATTTTTCCAAATAAGATGCGCTAAGACACCATGATACTTCAGTGGTATTCCTGCCAAAAATGCATAACCTGAACCTAACCAAAAAGAAACCTCAGATAAACCCAAATTGAAGAACAATCTACAAAATAAGTGGCCTGAGCTCTTTAAAAATGTTATAATCATTGTTATGGATTGAATTGTGTCTCCCAAAAAGATACTTTGAAGTCCTAAACCCCCAGTAGCTCAGAATGTGACCTTATTTGGAAATGGAGTCATTGCAGACGGATTAGTTAAATTAGGATGAGCTCATACTGGAATAGGGCAGGTCCCTAATCCAATATGACTGGTGTCCTTATAAGAAAAGAAGAGACAGCCGGACACAAGAGAAAAACACCATGTGATGACAGAGGAAAAGTTCATGTGCTGCAGATACAAGTGAAGGACACCAAGGATTGCCAACAAACACCAGAAACTATGAAGAGCCAAGAAAAGATTCTCCCCTATGGGTTTCAGAAAGAGCATGACCCTGCCAATACCTTGATTTCTAGCCTCTAAAACCGTGGGACAATAAATTTCTGTTGTTTCAAGCCTCCCAGTTTGTGGTACTTTGTTTTGGCAGTCTTAGGAAACTAAGAAAGTCATAAAAGATTAAGAGAGAATGAAGAACTATTCCAAACTAAAGGAGGCTAAAGAGACATAAAAATTAAATGTTAACAAATAATCCAGGATTAGATCCTGAACCAACAATTTTTTTTCTTTTGTTATAAAGTAATTAGTGGGGAAGTGGATTTGGCTCAAGCGATTGGCCTCCTGTCTACCACATAGGAGGTTCAAGGTTCAATTCCCGGGGCCTCCTGGTGAAAAAGCAAGCTGGCCCATGCAGAATGCTGGCTCACACGGAGTGCTGGCCCATGTGGAGTGCTGGCCCGTAAGGAGAGCTGGCACAGCAAGATGACACAACAAAAAGAGACACAGAAGAGAGACAATGAGAGATACAGCAGATTAGGGAGTTGAGGTGGCGCAAGAGATTGAGCAGCCTCTCTCCACTCCGGAGGGTCCCAGGATCGGTTACTGGTGTCACCTAAAGAGAAGACAAGCAGACACAGAGAGCGCAAAACAATGGTGGGGGGGTATAAATAAATGAATAAAACTTTGAAAAAAAATAATTAGTGGAAAAATTGGCAAAACTGAACAAGGTCTATAGATTAAATGATAGTACTGTATCTATTTCCTGATTTTGATCATATGACAATTATATAAGAAAATTTCATTGCATTTAGGAAGTTCACAATGGAGTTATTTTAAAGTAAAGTGTTATGTCTGCAACTTATTATCAGTAGATTCAGAAAAATATAGAGAGAGGGAGATAAAATGATAAAGCAAACATGGTAAAAGGAAAAAACTCGATGAAACATATCTGAGTATCCTTTGTGATGTGGTAACATTTCATAAGTATGAAATTATTTCAAAATAAAATGCTGAACACAAAAGTAATGGGAAAAAAGGGAAGATGGCAAATAATCACATGAAAGGATGTTCAATGTCATTGGCAATTAGGAAAATGCAAATTAAAAGCACAATAAGATACCACTAAATCCCTATTAGAATTACAAAAATGTAAAAAACAACAAACAAACAAAAACTGGTGATAAATGTTGGCAAGGCTGTGGGACAACTGAAACTCTCAAACATTACTGCAGGGAATACAAAATGGTAGAGCCACTTTTATAAGAAACATCTACACTGTCTTCCTAAGTTAAACATACACTTACTATATGACTCAGCAATCTTACTCTTAAGTATTAATCCAAGAGAAATGAAAACATACATTCACATAAAATTTTATATGAATGTTTATAGATTTATTTATAATTACTCATTATTGGAAACAGTCCAAATATCTTTCAGCTATTGGTGAATGGATAAACTATGTACATCCATATAATGGAATACTATTCAGGAATAGCAAGGAATGAAGTACTGATACATGCAACAGTACAGATGACTCTCAAAAGCATTGCTAAGTCAAAGATGCCAGTCTCAAATTACATATTGTATTATTCCATATATATGTGGCATTTTAGAAAAAACAAACTATAGGAATGAGAACAGATGCAATGGTTGTCAGAAGCGGGTGAGAGGAGGATGATTACAAATGGGCAGCACAATGGAATTTTAGGGAGGGATAGAACTGTTCTATATCTTTATTGTTGTGGCCATTACATGATTTTATACATATGTCAAAACTCAAAATGATGATATGCATGTTTGTTTTGTAAGTTCTCAACTTTTACTATATACTTACTGTTTATTTATATTCATATATGAATGATATACTTCAATAAAATATTTTAAAAACTCATACAATTGTATGCTGAAAAGAGTAAATTTTACTGTACATAATATTTTCCTTTATTAGAGAAGTTGTGGGTTTACAGAACAATCATGCACAAAATACAGGATTTCCATATACACTCATGCATAAAATACAGAATTCCCATATACCACCCTATTATTAACACCTTGCATTGGTGTGGAATATTTGTTATAATTGATGACAGTACATTTTTCTTATTACACTATTAACCATAATCTATAGTTTAACTTAGGGTTCACTATTTGTGTAGTGTAGTTCCATGGATTTATTTTAAATTTTTATTCTGTTACCATATATACAATCTAACATTTCTCCTTATAATCACATTCAGACATATATCTCAATGCTATTAATTACTTTCAAAATGTGCTACCATCACCACCATCTGTTACCAAAACATTTCCATCATTTCAAATAGAAACTCTGTACATTTTAAGCCTTGACTCCCAATTCTTTATTTCCACCCCAGTCCCTGGTAACCTATATTCTAGATTCTGACTCTATGACTTTGCTTATTCTAATTGTTTGAAATCAATGAGACCATACAATATTTGTCCTTTTGTGTCTGCCTTATTTTACTCAACATGATGTCTTCAAGGTTCATCCATGTTGTTGTATGTATCAGGACTTCATTCCTTTTTATGGCTGAATAATATTCCATTGTACACATAGACCACATTTTGTTTATCCATTCATCAGTTGATGGGCACTTGGGTTGCTTCCATCTTTTGGCAACTTTGAATAATGCTGCTATGAACATCGGTGTGCAAATATATGTTTGAGCCCCTGCTTTCAATTCTTTTGGGAATAGACCTAGTAGTGGGATTGCCAAGTGATATTGTAGTTCTATACTTAGCTTTCTGAGGAACCATCAAACTGTCTTCCAGTGGCTGCAACATTTTTACACTGCCACCAGCAATGAATGAGTGCTCCTATTCTCCACATCCTCTCCAGCACTTATTTTCCATTTTTTAATGTACAAAAATTTTTTAAATATAAATTTTTAAGTTTTCAAGGAAAAAAGTCCTGTCACAGTAATCTCGTTTCATTCTCAGCACAGTAACAAAGATTAGAAAGATACTATAACTCTCATTTTATAAATGAGAACCTGAAGCACACAGTAAATAAATGAACACACAAATTACACATGGCAGGACCAAAACTGTAGTCCAGATATACTGAATCTATATCACATGCTTTATTCTCTTTATTTCCCCAGATTTTACTAAATTTCATATGCTACAGTGTCCCTAAAGACAAACAGGATGGAAGAAAGGAAGAGAGGAAACAAAGGGGAAAAAGACAGTTTTTGGAAGTATGACTTTCAGAATTTGGCCATGATCCTAAAGGAATTAAAAAATAGTTCATAATTGAATAAGTCTGACCAGTGATTCACATATGCAGCAAATGAACTGGCATTAAAGGATTAGCTCATGTTTTCTTTCATTAAAGCTTCTTAATTTCTTAAGGTTAAGAAAAGCAAACATTTACAAGTAACCTTGTAACTGTTTCTATAATTTAAGCACTACCTGGTCTTCAGAACTAGATAAAGCAAAACAATAATGGTGACTACAGTTCAGAACATATTTTACAACTTTAAATAAAATTTAAAGATAGGGGGCAGATGTGGCTCAAATGGTTGGGTGTCCATCTCCCATATGGAGGGACCTGGGTTCGATCCCCAGGACCTCCTGGTAAAATAAAGAAAAATATAGAAGGCGCGCAGGTGTGCCAGGCCCCGCCGAGCCACGCAAGATGATGACATTAACAGGAGAGACATAATGGAGAGCCAAGATGAGATGCACTGAAAAACCAGAAACTGAGGTGGCACAGGTGGCAGAATGCCTCTCTCCCACATGGAAGTCCCCAGGATCGAATCCCAGTGAAGACAGGAGGAGAAGGATGAGAAAAGAGAGCAGGAAACAGACACAGAGAATTGCCCAGCAAATGGACACAAAAGAGCAAAATGGCGGGGGTGGGGGGGTTTGAAATGGATAAAGTAAATAAATAAATTAATCTTTAAAAAAAAAAAATTTTTTTTAAAGATATTCCCTGATGCCATCACTTAAGGGTAGAAAACAATGGAAAAACTTAAAAATATCTTTTCACTTTCAGAATCAAAGATATGGTAGTACTATCTTTGCCATAAGTACAAGATCCTAGAGGAAAATTAAATTTAGTTTAACAAAAAATGAAAAATTCCATCTAGACCACAAATAGCATACATTACCTAAAAATAGTGGCGTGGTTTCCTCTAACGTAGTTGTATTAGGATCTGCTCCAGCTTCTAGAAGAATCTGTATGATCTTCCAATGTCCTTGACTTGCAGCGAGATGCAGTGCACAGAAGCCCTCAAAAGTCTTTGTCTTAATGTAGTTTTCAGATGAATCTATGGAAAAATAAGAATAGTACTTCTATTTCTTGGGCTTAAAAAGCAAAGACTCCAAAAGGAATGTAAGGAAAAATTTAAATATAACTACCATATAAATCAATAACACAAAGTAAGTTTAATACTTTCTAGAAAATCAGGAAAAAGTTCTATAGGAGTCACAATCTGAACAGCTATTTGGTATTCTTAACTCAAAAATTCTGCCCACTTCTTCTCATTCTCTCTTCTCTCTCATTTTTGGTGTGTTGGAGTAGATGAGTGGCAGAAGTTGAAAGGTAATACAAACTCAAGCTCTGAGCAAAGTGCAGCACCAAAGAAGCTAAAACCAGATTAATTGAAATTTTAATAAATTTTATTTTTTATTTCTAAATTTCCATGAAGAAATAATCTCATATCTAGCATTACTTTCTTGTACTTAACTCACAATACAAATGTAATTTTTCTTTTGATTTTTTTTTTTAATTTGGGAAGTTGCAGATTAACAGAAAAATCATGCAGAAAATATAGAGTGTTTCCATATACCCCACTCAAGAACACAGTTTTCCCTATTATTAATACTTTCTATCAGTGTGGTAACTTTGTTACAATTAAAGAAAGAATATTACTATAATTATACTATTAACTAAAGTCCACAGTTTATATTAAACTGTATGTATTTATATTTTACAATCTTGTGGGCTTTTATTTTACTTTTATTCTAATAACATATGTACCACCTAAAATTTTAATCATATTCAAATATATAATTCAGTGCTGTTAATTACATTCACAGTGCTGTGCTACCATCACCACCATCCACAACCAAAATTTTTCCATAACCCCAAACATAAACTCAACATCAATTAAACATTAACTCCCCATTCCCTACCCCCACCCTGGCCCCTACTAAACTTATTCTAGTTTCTGACTCTGTGAATTTTCTTATTCTAATTATTTCATATCATTGAGATCATATAGTATTTGTCCTTTTGTATCTAGTATATGAACGCATTTTTAAATACTTCTCTAAACCTAACAGTTAATGAAGATTCCATGTCTAATAGAATAAAATTCACTTTAAAGAAACTGAACAGCAGCATTGAATTTATAAGGAACTTATGAGTTAATCTGCTTTAAGGTTTGTTATGAAAAATTCAAGGTTCTAGTAACATCCAAAAATGTATAAATAATATGTACATTAAATTTTTTGAAACTCCACAGTAAAAGATAATATTAAGAAGTATCAGTTACCTCAATTCTCTACATTCTTTAACTTTAATTCAAGTAAATCTAAAAGGTCTTTAAAGCTTTGTAAATTAACTACTTAATTAACTGAATGGAATTTTCACATTATTTTCCCAAAGTACCATCTGTTCAATTAGTAATGCTAATATCCAAGCTTTAATTTTCAAAGGGTTTAATACCACTAGGGCCATGTACTTAAATAATATGCAATAAAGACAATAATTCAACTTTAAGTGGGATTTAGACTCAAATGAATAATTTTTAAAACCTCAGATAATAATAAATTACAAGAATATTCTTTCACGTCCTTTGGAAATAAAGTAATAGAAATAAGTTTTGCAGGGACTACTATGCAAAATGTGAAAATCCTCATTTGGAAAATGTCTCAAAAATAGAATCCTGTCACTAAATTTTGAGACTGTTAACAAAAGGGAGGGAGGGAGGAAAGGAAGGGAGGAAGGAAGGAGGGAGAGAGGGAGGGAGGACACTGGAAAGAAATATGGTAAAATGCTTACACAGTTTTAAGTGTAGGATTACAGGTAATTGTTATTTTCTTTGACATATATATTTAAATAAATATATAAGACATACATATAATCTGAAAATACAATTTTCTAATTAGAAAAGAAGTTTCATGTTTTTAAAATCCCAGTTTTTGTCAACAAAATCTGCTTTAGCCTTTAAGCATTTAAAAATATTTATGTGCTTATTTTTTAAACAAATCAACAAACATAGGAATAAGATAAGCATACTGTGTCCCCACTACTTGGACTTTACCAAAATCTTAATATTATATCATAATTTGCCTCAACTCTATTTTTTTTTTTTTAATAGTAGAGGCCCCCTGATTTCATTCCTCTACCCTTCTTCCTCCCCAGAATTAACACCATCATGAATTTGGTACTGATCATTCTCAATCATTTTATAGCAAGAGTATTTTTTTAAATAATTAAAGGGCAAACTCACAAAATCTTATATACATACACACATCTTAGGAAAGGGGAAACAAAACCTAATGGACAATTATCTATGAAGTAAAGAAAATAAAAGGCAACTCTCACTCAGGATGAAAAATACTGAAGTCAGTTTGCTACAGACTTGAGATTTTGAAAGATCTTAGCTATAGAAAAAACACATACATATATTTGGCTAACTTTAAAACCACCTGATGAGGAAGGTAACGTTTTAGCAAAAGAAGCAATAGGTTTGGAGTCAGATTTGGGCTGGAATCCTGGCTCTGCCAATTATAATTTAGATTACACTGTGAGCAAATTACTTAAACTCAGGATCCTTAACAGTAAAATAAGGATAAAACAGCCAGCCCAAACCTCAATGTGGTTCAACAGAATTATGTATACAGTTTCAATTTTTATAAAACACTATAAATGCAGACAGATATGTAATCATTACAGTATTTATGTGCTGGTACAGTTGTCAGAAATTTTCTAAAATCTACATAATATCACTGTAAGAAAGTTTTCAGTAACCAATACAAATCAGTTTTGGAAGTTCCAATGATAAACTGCATTCCTTAGTTGATATGTGAGTTTTTGCCAAAGGACCTTACCTGTCTTGCATTGGATCATCAACCACCACCCTCTTACTCTCTTATTTTCCTTACATGAGAACTTCTTGGGAAAAAAAAAAAAAAAGGGCCCACAGTACTGGCTGTTTATAATGCCTTAACCTCTATTTACTTCTCAATGGAAGACAAAGAGGTTTCTGCTTCTATCACTGAAATTTTAAATGGTAAGAGCACAAAGAATTTCTAATGGAAAAATGGGCACTTCAGTTCTGTCATAAAAACTTGTGAGTTCTTTCTTGACTGCAAATTGAGGATTTGGGACCATCTCAGCTGGACAAATGCTGGCCACTAACACCTGTGCAACAATGACAAGCATTGGCCTTAAAACTCTGCCACTGATACCACCACCCTACGTTTGCTGACATAAAGTGCCCTTTTACTTACAAATAATAAACTTGTTTATTACTTGTTTAAAAGACAAATTTGCTAAAGGATTGTTATTTTTGTTTTCTCTTATGGTTTTAGGTAGAGGAGACAGGTTAAATATTAAGATCACAACCATATCTCAACAGCTAAGCCATATTTTGATGATGTCAAACAAATTTAAGATGTGCCAATCACCAAGAATAATAAATGTCAAGCTCAGGTAGATTATGTTGTCAAGTCCTTTACACAATTTACATCATCTATTTAAGAATTCTAAGAAATATTGAATATAAAATAATTTCCACACACAAGGAATTTCACTATGTGCAAAATTCTCAGAAAACCCTTACTTAGGATAGATTTCAGCATGCTTATAAGCTGAAGGGAAGAAGGTAGTGGAGAGGAAGAAGTCTGAAGGCATTACAAAGAAATTAGACACCATAAAAATTAAAAGACTTGGAGACAATGTATGAAATACCTAAAACACATATAAGTGTGAAGGATTAATATCCAGAATACATAATGAATTCTTTCAAATACAAAGTATGGCTGGAACTTCCAAAGAGAAAGCTTGCTTAAGAATAAAATCAGCATAAAAAAACAGAGCTGAGAGAAAGGTAGACCCAGAGTCCTAAAAACATCCTTTGACTACTAGAGTCCAGTAATACCTGAACAGACCTACCACTCAGACTCAGCATCTACATAAGCTACTTACTACACTACCTTTTTTTGGTTAAGCTAGTTTGAAATGGTTTCTTTCACCTATTACTGAAAGAGCCCTGATTAATGTAGCAGACAGTTTAGCAACATCTATCAATATTTTAGCTTTGCATACTCCTTGAACCAGCAACTTCCAAGACTCCATCCTACAGAAATGCTCACCCACGTACTTAAAGATATATGTATAAGGATGTTCACTGAGGCGCTATTTATAATAGCAAAACTTTAGGAAATAAACAAAATGTCCATCAATAGAAGAACTGTTAAATAAATATTACATCTACACTAGGAAATAGTACACAACAATGCTTTTGCTCAGAATGAAATGGGAAGCTATTGCAGCATTTTTTAGTAGAAGAGAGACATGATCTGACTTATATTTTAAAAGGATCCCCCTTGATATACTGAAACTATATTGTGGTGAGGTGAGGAGAGAACAAGAGTATAAACAGGAGAGCTGATGGTATGCTATTGCAGCAATCAAGGCAAGAACAAGGCTCAGAACAAGGTATTAGTGGCAGTGGGAGCCATGAGAAGTGGTATAATTGGGTGGGTGTGAGTGTGTGTATACACACATACAGATATAAACATATACATGAAAGGATTTGCTGATTGATTACATGAAGCATATGAGAAAAATGAAGAAATTAAGGATGGCTCCACAGTTTTCGGCCTGAGCTGGACCAATGGAGTATTTCTATCTTACAGATAAAGAAACTGACCACTGGGAGGATAAAAGACTTGTCCAAGATCACCCAATACAAAGTGGTGAGGCCACTAGAACCTATGTCCATTTGACTACAACTCTTAATCACTATGCTATGCTACACTGCCTTACTTTTCTAAAGATCTTCAGCATCTATGAGCATGCCTAGTATTACAGCTTAATATTTTTTTATTTAACAGGAATTAAGGGGGAGTGGATGTGGCTCAAGTGGTTGAGCACACACCTCCCACAGGGGAGGTCCCTGGTTCAGTTCCCTATTCCTCCTGAAAAACACAAAAACAAACAACAAGCAAAACAAATGAAAAAACCAATTCAAGGAAGCTGATGTGGCTCAGTGGTTGAGCACAAGCTTCCCACATACGAGGTCCCAGGTTCAATGCCCACCCCCCCCCCGGTACCTCAAAAAAAAATAAAAAAATAAAAAACAGGAACAAAAGTATTATGACCTAGATCATATATTTGCCAAGTAAAAGTATTTGTTAGCCATATGCTCTAATTAATTAAGAGATTTTAAATGATCTTTAGTCAGCAAATGATTTAATATTGAATGGCTTGGTTAATTGCCACTAAAGATCATTATCACATTCCAAGACAACAAGCTTCATGAAATATCAGTACCTATTATATCAAATTTCCAATATAGGAAAGAAGAGAAGTAAATTTATTTATGGTAATATTTTAAACAGAAACCTAAAATGAAAATAAAATACATATACAGGTTAAATTTCTAAGTGATTCTTACTACACTTAAACATACTTTCCAACTCAACTGAAAAGACTACACACAGTTCTTAAGATAACTTGAATCTAAATTGAGGAGACAGTAAAACAAAACCCTTCTAACCATTTCAGACTATTCCATTCTTTTTGTGTAGTCCTGAGCATGTCCATCTTTTTAGTGAACTAATAAAAAGTATCTTTTATGAATCTCTGGCAGTTTACTAACATCAAAGTTCAGGGAGATAGAAATTATATAATAAAAGACACTTTTATATATACCAGTTGAGCCATAAGGGAAAAGAGAATTATGAGTCATGCAAAACATAGATAGAGAAAGCATAAAGAACAAGAGAAATGTCAAACTTACTTTGAAAACGTTTACGATTAGCACACAATACCAAGTTGACTGGTAGAGGTAAAAGAATGCTTTTTTTATCACTTGAGTAAAAGAAACCTCATTTACTCTTGAAGAATAGAAAAGTTTGGACTTCGTCATCATTGAAAAATACCTCCTTATATGCAGCTTTATTCTAGGTAGACCTTGTACAAAGTAGTCAGCTATGATTCTTTACTAATCAAAGTTCGTGAACTTGAATCATCCAGAAAAGTTTAAATCATGCTCTTTTTTAAAAGGCAGGGGATTTAAACAGTGGGAGGGGAGGGCAATTAGGGAAGTATATAAAACATTCCTAATCTGATTTTTCTAGTTAGGGAATCAGAAAGAAATCTGATAAAGTTTTGGACATTAGTTCTGCGAACCCTACTTGGTATCGCCTTACCCTTACCCTAATACTTGTGTACACACTACACATAAATTAGATGTATCCAAAGTTTATTTCATAAAGGTGAACTCTAATAAAAATATACTGAGGAAACTTTATTTGACCACTTATATAAACTCTTCACATAGCTAACTATGCGTGGCTAGCTTACCCTCCAACAACATCAAGCTCAAAAAAACTATAGTTAATTAATAATGAAGGTGGTATGGTCAGTTCAAATGTCTTTGGTCAAAAGCATGCCTAAGTTTATTCAGCAGCTAAAGGGGTGGGGAATAGTGACCTAAACAACACTATTCTGATGTGGGAAAAGATTTAACAGTATATTGGGAATGAGTTTTTTAACGAGAAAAGGATAGTCAAACTATAGCCTTGTCACTAGAGATATTTTGGGAACTCAAACTATACAGTTAACTTCAAATAGAGTCTACAAAACATATGTAAACCTTTTTAAATTTGAAATGTAAATAAGGCTATTTTTTCTAATATCTTTTTTTTTTTTAAAGATTTATTTATTTTATTTATTTATCCCCCCCTTGCTGCTTGTGCTGCTGTGTCCATTCGCTGCGTATCTTCTCTGTGTCTGCTTATCTCCCCCTTGCTGTGAGGTCTTGCCGCATCAGCCCACGGCGCAGCGCTAGCCGGCCTGCCCTCACAAGGAGGCGCTGGGAAGCGAACCTGGGGCCTCTCATATGGTAAATGGGTGCTCCATCCATTGCGCCACACCCGCTTCCTGCTGTGAGGTTGCTGCATCAGCCCACCGCACCACTCAGGCTGGCGTGCCCTCACAAGGAGGCCTCGGGACGCGAACCCGGGCCTCCCATATGGTAAACGGGGGCTCTATCCACTGAGCCACACCTGCTTCCCTCTAATATCTTTAAACATTAAACTGTAATACTCTAACATGTGACTTTAAAAGCAGTCATGACAAACTTCCAGCATCATGATTTGGGGAATTTAGCCTTGCCATCCTCAATCCTTAAGACAAGCAAACCGAAACACTGTAAGGATTATTTCCTTTCCTTACTTATCCCATGAGGTAATGCATTATTCTGAGGAGCCATGGACCCAGAAGCCTAAATTTTGAGTACCTATATATATTTGGTGATGATAAGTAGCTAGAGGAGAAGAGAGTCCAAACTTCCATAATCAATGAAATAAAAACAGGCTACTATTGTAAGTATTATAATCAAACTCAGTTTAAATTAACTAAATGGTATACATTTTCACTTCAATTAAATGTTGGAAGCATAGTATGGTAGAAAGAACACAGGTTTTAGATGAGAGGTATTAGGATTCAAATCAAATTCCCTAGGTTATAATGTAAACTTTCACAAGTCTGAGCCTTGGTCTCCTATTTTTTGTTTGTTTTTTTAAATTACAGAAGCTTTAGGTTTACAGAAAAATCATGCAGAAAATAAAGAGGTACCATATATCCACTCTCATATACACAGTGTTCCCTATTATTAACACTTTGCATTAGTGTGCTAACTTTGTTACAACTAAAGAAAGAATATTACTACAATTATACCATATTTATACCATTAAATAATGGTATATATTAGGTTATACTGTTTATGTTGTATAGTCCTATGTGACTGTTTTTACATTTTTACTCTCACAACATATACACAACCTAAAATTTCCTTTATTATACACATTCAGACATATAATTCAGTGGTGTTAATTACATTCTCAATGTTGTACTACCATCACCAATATCCATTACCAAAACTTTTCCAACAATACAAACAAAAACTCTGTACCAATTAAGCATCAAATAATCATTCCCTATCCCCACCCCAGACCCTGGTAAACTATATTCAAGTTTCTGCATCTATGAATTTGCTTATTCTAATTATTGTATACCAGTGTGCTGGTAAATGTTTAACAACCAGATCTCTGGGGGGAAAGCCCAGATTTGTAGCATTGGCTGATTTCTGTGGTGTTAGTACTCCCACCATGGCCAATTTGAAGCTACCAGTCAGAAATCACTGAATGCAGAGTTATATGCAGTAACACCATTACTCTCTATCACATTACTCTGTTTTATTTCTCAATAACAATTTTACCTTTTGGCATTATCTTGTCTAATTGTTTAGGTATTTAATGTTTGTCTTCCCTAACAGGAATATAAGCATCATGAAGGAGGGACCTTGTCTGTCCTGTTTTCTCCTCTATCCTCAGCACCTCAAAAG
>JAQZBX010084385.1:0-13265 GCA_029593785.1 Cabassous unicinctus | reverse complement strand
TGGCATTATTCAAGATTGCCAAAAATTGGAAACAACCCTGGTGTCCATCAACTGATGAATGGATAAACAAATTGTGATATGTCCACATGATAGAATATTATGCAGCAGTGAGAAAAAAATGAAGTCATTAAACATATGACAACATGGATGAACCTGGAGGACATTATGTTGAGTGAAGGAAGCCAGACACAAAAGGACAAATATTGTATGATTGCGCTATTATGAACTAAACATACTGTGTAAACCCGTGGAATTAATAATTAGAATATAGGTCACCAGAAAATAGAAAGAGTGTGGAGAAAAGAAAGCTGAGGATTAATCTGTACAGAATTGTTTAAAAGGTTGCTTGTAAATCTTTGGAAATGAATAGAATGGTTAAAGCATATCATGGTGTTTATAACTAGCAGTGCTATTGTTTGGGTATGACAGTGGTTGAAAGGGAAAGTCTAAGGTCATGTATATTACTAAAATGAAAGCTAAAAACTGTAACATGCGACTGTATAAGATAGTAAAAGCTCATGTAAAACACAAATATGGATGATATTGCATATATAAGAGTGTTTTTACAAAATATAAATACAAATTATCTAGAGAGAAGGAAAAATAATAGCAGGTATGTACATCAAGAGAGGCATAGAGAGATTCAGAGGTAATGAGTTGTTTGTTTTTTGTTTATTATTATTATTGGAATAATGAAAGTGCTCTGGGAGTGATTGGGGTGATGAATGCATAAACGTGATTACATATAATACTATTGATTGTACTCTTTGGATGAATTTATGCTTTATTAATATGTATCAATAAAATTGAAAAAAATGATTAAGATAACAAAAATATGAATGTACAAAATAAATTAGAAAGACAGAAATGAAATAACAGCTGTGTAAAAAAAATACAATTGAACAGGAAAAAGTCATATTTCCTGAAAAAAAAGGAGCTAATGCTGATAAAGGAGTTCATGACATAATGTTAAGTAAAAAATGCAAATACAGAATGTTTTATAACATGACCCAAATTTTAGCTATATACATAATTTTTGTATACATAAATTTATATATGGATATACAGAAAATATTAAAAAGGCTTACTTTGGATAATAGCTTCATGTTGTATAGACATATTATATTCCAAGCTTTGTGCTACTTACTAGAAATAGAATTATTTGAACAGAAAACCTAAGTACAATCCTTGCTGTCATAGTGTTTATCATCACAGAAAGAAAAGAGACATACAATTAATTAAGGAAAATTAATCAAATAATTAAAAGAGAGTACAAGTATGGGATTAAGATAGATACTTCTTAATTATTTTCTTCATTTTCCAAATTGTATAAATTATATATTAGCTTACTTATCCAAAACTAAATATTTTTATTTTAATGTATCCATTGATGAATATACATTTATCAAAGATTAATAAGGGATTTTCAATACAACATATGGTAGAACCATTAACCCTTTAAAAACTTTAATTCTTAAAATCTCTTTTCCCTTTCTGTAAGTGGACTTCCTGGATTTGTGACAAAGTATATGCCAGACCTCGCTATAGCTAATTTACAAAATTGAGAACATCTATCTTTCAAGTATGGACGCATGCCTTTGAAAAATTAGGGGAAAGACAATTATCAGTAATATATCAAAAATGATTTAAATGAACAAGCATTCCGTGAGCACTGGACATTTTTCTGCTTCACTCTGAATCCCAGGACTATACTCTAAGCTCCTGGATCAAGTCATGGTTCTGACACTGTCCATGAGAAACTCTACTCTTTCTCTTCCAACTCCACCTCCTCCTCCAAGTCTCCATCTGATTCTCTGATCTCTGAGGCTGTACCTCTCCTGGGTCTAGATGTTCTTTTTGTCCCCAAGGCAAATGCAATGAGATGATTTGTTTTGTGATGAAGAGAAAGGTGTTTCAAAGGAAAAGAAAGTACAATTGTAGAATGCATTATTATAGGGAAGTGGAAGTAAAAAGATACTTGGAAAATTAATTAATCTTGAACTTGGACAATAGGGAGAAGAAAAGTGCAAAGGAATATTTACATTTTCTAATTCTCTGTGATGCAGCATCTACCAAATTCAAACTGTGATGTTTTCAAGAGAACTTGCAAATGAAGTCAAAGAGTGGAAAGAAATGGACATTAATGATATTTTTCTGAAAATATTTTTAGAGAAAAAATAATTAGTTATCTGCAAAATAGATAAATACATTCAAAGAGCTTCAGAAAGAATATCAAAGTACTCACACATCATTTTATAGTAATGGAAATAGGCTTAAGACTCTTTTCAGGAACTTACAATTTGGCAGCATCTGTAGCAACAGTCATAAAAATTAAAATACCTTCATGCATTCAGTGATTTGTTTATATTAAGCACACCTTTTCTTTCTACATAATTATTTGTGAACACGATAAAAAAAATATAAAATAAACCAAAGAGCTACAATTTAAACCAAAGTTAAAAAGCTATGATTTTTCATCTAGAGCATGTTAAAATTGGTAAAGTTAACTTTATATCATTTATCTATACATACATACCTTCATATTCAATTTATAGAAATCATTAAAATAGTCCAGTATTATTAAAGTAGAAAAATGGTGAGACCAAAATTCCAGGTCTATAAAAAGCAATTGCACTAAATATTTTGCTATGATTTGCTTCATTTTATTTTTTTCAGCAAATGTTAAGCGACTAATCCTCAATCTTGGCTAGACAGCAAGAATTTAATGATAAAGACATGCAATTTTCTCATCGTGGCTTATATTCTAGATGGGGAGAAATGCAAAATCTTGGTAAAAACCCATGAACAAAATCACATTTTGGTAAATTAAACACAAAACAAAAAAGGGGCTGAGATGAAAAATATTTAGGTGGTAGGGTATGACAATATGTTTAGATTATATATAATTAGGAAGTTTATTAAAACTAATTAAATAGTCACAGGATTCAAAGTAACAGGAAGACAAATAAAGCTAGTAAAAAGTGATATCAGTCCAGGAAACCATGCGTATTATTGAAATGCATTTATTGAAATCAAGTGATTGATCTCTGTAGTATTGACATGGTTAAAAGAAATGTTTTCATTTTAGAAACATGTTACCTCATTGTGTATCCACAATTTTGCCAAGGTGAGGACTATGGGCCTATAAAACATATTGAATGGCTGGAAAGCCTAATTATAGATAATATTTGGATTGACAACTTCCATTCACATATACACCAAACATTTAAATAAATGTTTCAAAAGCAAACAAAGAGGTCACCACTGGGAAAACCATAAGAGTTCAAGAGAGATAACCATGTTACCAAAGCTGAAGATTAAACCTTGAATATTTGATTTAAACTTTTAGATTTGATATTTTTTTGTTTACTTAAAACCACCAATTGCTTATTTATGTGGAGGTAACAGTTTATTTGAAAAGGGACTTATTAATAATTTTGCAATCATTTTAGTAAACATTCAAGATTTTTGGTTCTGAAAAGAGTATTATGCCCATAGATTTGAGGTCACAATAACTCCCCTACCTCCATTTGGGGACCTTGTACTGATAGGGACTTTTGAGATTATTAAGCATTGCAGAGGACCGTGCACTCTTTATTCACACTCTTCCTGCTATATGACCACATGTGTAAACTGACCAAGTTCTTTTGCCTAAATAAAACCCTGAGCCTGGTTTCTTCATCCCATTTCTCCCCTTTACAGTAGCTTCTTCTCTATATTCTGCTTCTAGGTCAACAAATATCCTCAAGTCTTTTTCATCTTATTCAAAAGATACTGTGTTCTCAACCAACCAAGCCACTGAAACAGCAAAGAAATATACTGATTTGATGTATTTGCTCATATAAATATTCTGGTATTCTTTCTTGACCTCGTTTGCAAATTTTGTTTTAAAAGTGATAAACTCTCTTCTCCATGTTACTTCCTATCTTGACTTCCTCACTGAATGCACCAAATATTATTTCCTTTATTTCACCCTTGCATGTGCTGTGCCTGTGTTAGTGATGCTACCAGCAGGCAGTCAGCCAAGACCAGAACATGGGCACTGACCTTGTCTCCTCCTCTTTACTTCACCTACATATTTGGAATAACTGCATTCTCATATTTGTGCCACAATTCATTAGCTCTTGACTTTGGGAAGTTTGTTTGAATCCAATGCTCAGTTCCTCATCAATAGACTGGAGATAGTATCTAGTTGAATTTTTGCTGTGAATATTAGACATAAGTTTGTGTTAGGAATGTAGAACCATGCCATATCTGTGAAAGACAATGCTATGTAGGCTATGAGCTATAGTTGTAGAACAGGAAAGATCCAATGTTTAATTCTAGAATATAATCTTGCTAAGAACAAGGATAATTTCTTATTTATGCTTTATACATGCTTATTGAAATTAACATATGTTCAAGGAGAATGGAAAGAAAGACTAATCAATTTCCTATTACAAAGGACATTGACTCAGTTTGGCTGTGGAGTATGGGTGAATAGTTATATTTCTGACTTAAACTACAAGATCTTTGAGCAGCAGAGGCCTTGGTTAATTTTTCTATTAAAACCTAGTCAGGCAGTCCGAGTTCCATGATGTGTTCACTGACTGTTTCTTGATTCATTTGCTGATGGACTGATTGCCTGGGATCCCTGTTCTGAGCATGAGTTTGGCAGTTATTTCATGGGTAATGAAGGAAGATTGCCCTCTTGGTCTGCCATGATGCTCAATCAGGTGAGGACACCTAGTCTTGCTCTTCAGAGTCCCTCACTGCCATCCCAAACACAAGCATTCAGAGACAATAAGTGAGAGTATCAAACTAGTATCTTGAGGTGGAGTCTCAGATATTTTTGTACCTTTTTCTGTGGTATTTACACATCATGTTGTCTACTTTATGAGACATCAACAACATGTGTCCAAAAAAATAAAAAAAAACATGCCCTTGGGGTAAATCTGTTACATTCCAATATGAAAATTAAATATTGAGATTATATAAGACAGAAACACAAAGCCATTTGGGTACTTTGGGACTGGCTTCTTAATTTGGGAAAAAAGTTAGTGACATGCTTGAAACTGAATATGATTTAAAATGATTTATTTTATGAGATTTATAATGAGCAATAGAGTAGTGTAGGTTTCCGCTTCCTGGACTTTTCAAAACAAAAGATCATTTTATTAGTTGTGTCTTAAAAATATATCTGCATTAAAAAATGTTACAATTTATATATACTTAAAAGTTCAGTTTTCAACTCAAATGTGGGGATTTAAAGTGATTAATTTTTGTATGTCTTTTTGCATTTGCAACAACAAACATGAATTAGCTGAGCAATATGTTCGATTGAAGGGAAAATATCAGCCAGACCTCAAGCACCATTTTCGGTTATCCCTAGGCCTAGAAAGCTTTGGTTGGGAACAACTGAACAAAAGAAAAGAAACTAAAAGGCACCTGGGTTTTAGTGCTGGTTGAGTCACTTACTGATCTTGAAACCTCTGTGAACTTCCGTCTTTTCTATTTCACCAGAAGATTATTTATAGCCTCCTAATAGGGAGAAAAATGAAAATAAAACACATTGTGAGCAATGTGTTTTCTTGCTTGCTTTTTTCTACTAATGTTTATGAATTTTTTGGAAATATAAATAAGATAAATATATATATACACATGATGAAATTAATAACACTTCTTAATTGCTAATTTTATTTATTTATTTTTATTTTTATTTTTTTATTTTTTACTTTTAAGACCTTTAAAGCTAATCAATGTGGTCAGTAAAATCACTCCATCATTCTGTGTGTAATTCTAATTAAGAGCTTCTCTACCTGGGATGTCACATTGTAAGTGCCCCTGCAATTTCTACCTAAATATCCTCAGAGCTTCTCATATTTTCACTTCCCATATTTTTCCAATTGACTTTTGAATTGTTCTCACATTTCATCAGTAAATTAGAATATTTCTAAGATATGTGAGTTTTAAAATTGACTTGGTTAAAAATATTCATGGCCAAAAATTTTTTGAAGGTATTCCTATTCTTTTTCTATATTATAATAAGGTTTATAGAAAATTCAATTTTGAAATGCAAACATTTGTTTCTGTGGCAACCTTTTCAGAAACATATCTATTCTATTTATAAAAGTATCCATAATATACTCAAAGATGCACAAAATCAGAGAGTTTATCAATATATCTTTGTGCATAACAAGAAAAAGCTGGAAAATTTAGCACTATATGGATAGGCTATCATTGGAAATCTCATGACTAGAAAAATCTTTAAAATTAAATTTCCGTAATGAACTGCAGGTGCTTTTGACCTACACAAACCTGACCATTGGGCACCTGTGGCTCCACCCCCATTCCCAATACGATAAGAGATGGACTGTGTTTCCTCAGCCTCTCTGGGTAACTGCAGGTGCTTTTGGCCCACACAGCATGGACTGGTGGGTATTTGTGACTCTACCCTCACCCCCCAATAAGAAAGGAGAAGTTGGTATTTTCACAGTCTTTCCATGCAATGGCAGACACGTTTGGCTTGCATGGACTGGACTGTTGGATGCCTATGGACCCACCCCCACCCCCAATAGGATAGAAGGGGTCTGGTGTCTCCATAACCTCTCCAGACAACAGCAGGTACTTTTGGCCTACAGGGACTGAACTGTTGGGTGCCTGTGGATCCAACCCCAAGCCCTAATAGTATAGAAGAGGGATGGTGTTTCCTCAGCCTCTTCTGGCAACAGCAGGTATTCTTGGGCTAAAGAGACTGAACTGTTGGGCACCCATAGAACCACTCTCATCACCCAATAGGATAGGAAGGGGTTGGTGCTTCCTCAGTCTCTCCAGGCATTGGCGGGTACTTTTGGCCTATAGGGAATGAACTGTTGGGCATTGGTGGTTCTGTTCCCACCCCTTAAAGGGCAGAAGGTACAGTATTCCCTCAGCCTTCCAGGGTAACTGCAGGCATATTTGGCCCACATGGATTACATTGTTGAGCACTCCAGAGGGTTAATTCCCACTCCCAGCAGGGACAGGGGTCTGGTGTTACATCAGTTTACCTGGGCAACTGTGGTCATTTTGGACCCACATGGCATAGAATGCTGCCCACAGCTATAGCTCCATCCCTGCCCAAGGAATGGGAGGAAGGGGTGTGAAGCTTCATCAGTCTCTCCAAGCAACTACAGACTGTCTTGTCCTGCTCACCTTGGATTATTATACATGGCTGCAGCTCTGTCCCAACCCCTAACAGAGAAAGGTGGGAAAAGCTTCATCAATCCCTGGGGCAATGTGGGCAGTTCCAGTCTCTGTAGCTTACAGCATTAACTACATCCTCCACTCCTACTACACATCAAGGAAGGAAGAAAAGACAAGAAAGCCTTAAACTAAAGGGAGAAACTGCACCCAGAATAAATACATCTAGCAAGCCAGATGTGAAAACACCAAAAAAAAAAAAAAAAAAAAAAAAAAAAATCCATACCAAGAAACAGGGAGATATGTCACAGTTAAAGGAGCAAGATAAGCCTGCAGATAACATAAAGGAGTTGAGACAATGAATCATAGAGATTCAAACAGATTTTATTAATAAATTCAATGAGATGGCTAAAGAGATTATGGATATTAATAAGACACTGGGGGAGCATAAAGAAGAATTTGAAAGCATACAAAGAAAAATAGCAAACCTTATGGGAATGGAAGCATATAAAAGAAGATCTGAAGAAGAAGAAGATTGGTGAGCTTGAAGACATGGCTCTGAAAGCTAACATACAAAAGAACAGATGAAGAAAAGAATGGAAAAAATTAAATAGGGTCTCAGGGAACAAAATGACAGCAAGAGACATGCAAACATAAGTGTCACGGGTGTCCCAGATGGAGGAAAGAAGGGAAAGGAGGCAGAAGGAATATTTTGAGAAATAATGGTGGAAAATGTCCCAACACTATTGAAGGACATAGATATCCATGTCCAAGAAGCATCAGGTACACCCATCTGAATAAATCCGTATAGAACAACTCCGAGACACATACTAATCAGAATGTCGAATACCAAAGACAAAGAAAGAATTCTGAGAGCAGCAAGAGAAAAGCAATGCATAGCATATAAGGGATACCCAATCAGATTAAGTGCTGATTTCTCATCAGAAACCATGGAGGCAAGAATTCAGTGATTTGAAATATTTAAGATACTGCAAGAGAAAAACTCCCAGCCAAGAATTTTATATCTGGCAAGATTATATTTCAAAAATGAGGGTGAGATTAGAATATGAACAGATAAACAGAAACTGGGAAAGTGTATAACAAAAAGACTGGCTTTGTAGGAAATACTTAAAGGAGTGTTGCAGCCTGAAAAAAGAAAAGACAGGAGAGAGAGGTTTGGAAGAGAGTTTAGAAATGATGACTGTATCAGTAACAGTAACTAAAATTGTCAAAAGATTGGTGAAAATAAAATGACAGATAAAACCCAAAGATCAAAGTTGATGAAATAAGAACTGACTTTACAGTAATAACATTGAATGTTAATGGAGTAAACTCTCCCATCAAAAGACACAGACTGGCAGAATGGATAAGAAAATATGAGCCATCTATATGCTGTCTGCAAGAGACTCACCTTAGACTCAAGGATAACAATAGATTGAAAGTGAAAGATTGGAAAAAGATATTCCATGCATGCAGTAATCAAAAAAAAAAAAAAGCTATACTTATATCAGATGATATAGACTTTAAAAGCAAAACTGGTTATTAGAGACAAGGATGGACATTACATATTAATAAAAGGGATTATTCACCAAGAAGAAATAATAGCCATAAGTATATATGCACCTAACCAGGATGCCCCAAGATGAGGCAAACGCTGGCAAAACTGAAGGGAGAAATAGACATCTCTACAATAATAGTTGGAGACTTCAATACGCAACTCTCAACACTGGCAGAACATTGGGGCAGAGGATCAAGAATGTAACAGCTTGAATAATATGATAAATGGACTAAACTTAATAGGCATATACAGAACATTGCACCCCAAAACAGCAGGATATACATTATTTTCAAGTGCTCATGGATCTTTATCCAGGATAGATCCCATATTGGGTCACAAATCAGATCTCAATAAATTGAAAAAAATTGAAATTATACACAGCACTTCTTCTGATCATAATGGAATAAAGTTGGATATCAACAAGTGGCAGAAAAAGGGAAAATTCACATATATATGGAAATTAAACAATATACTCTTAAATAATCAGCATGTCAAAGAAGAAATTTCAAGAGAAATCAATAAATATCTCGAGATGAATGACAATGAGAGCACAGCATATCAGAACATATAGGATGCAGTGAAGGCAGTGTTGATAGGAAAATTTATAGCCCTCAATGCTTACAATAAAAAAGAAGAAAGAGCTAAAATCAATGACCTAACCACACAGCTGGAAGAACTAGAAAAAGAACTGCAATGAATCCCAAAGCAAGTAAAAGGAATGAAATAACAAAGATCAGAGAAGAAAAAAATGAAATTGGGAACAAAAAACAATAGAGAGAATTAACGAAACCAAAAGTTGGTTCTTCAAGAAGATTCTCAAAATCGACAAGCCCTTAGCTAGAATGACAAAGAAAAATAGAAGATGCAAATAAATAAAATACTACTGACCCCACAGAAATAAAAAGTGATCTTAAGAGTATACTATGAACAACTTTATGCCAAAAAACTAGACAATGTAGACAAAATGGAAAAATTCCTAGAAAAGTGAAAACAACCTACACTGACTAGAAGAAATAGATGACCTCAACAAACTAATCACAAGTAAAGAGATAGAAACAGTCATCAAACAGTTCCCCAAAATGAAAAGCCCAGGACCAGATGGTTTCACAGGTGAGTTCTATCAAGCATTCAGAGACAATTTAATACCAATCTTACTCAAGTTCGTCCAAAAGATTGAACAAGAAGGAACACAACGAAACTCATTCAATGAAGCCAATATCACCCTAATACTGAAGCCAGATAAAGATATTATGAAAAGAGAAAATTACAGACCCATTTCTCTAATGAATACAGATGCAAAAATCCTCATTAAAATACTTGCTAATCAAGTTAAACAACACATTGAAAGAATTATTCATCATGATCAAGTGGGTTTATATCAGGCATGCAAGGGTAATTCAACACAAGAAAATCAATCAGCTTAATACCTCACATTAATAAATCAAAGAATAAAAACCACATGATCTTATCAATTGATGCAGAAAAGGCGTTTGACAAAATACAACATCCTTTCTTGATAAAAATGCTATAAAAGATAGGAATAGAAGGGAACTTTTTCAACATGATAAAACCCACAGCTAACACTGTACTCAATGGTGAAAGACTGAAAGCTTTCTTGTTGAGATCAGGGACAAGACAAGGATGCCCATTGTCACCACTGTTGCTCAATATTGTGCTGGAGGTTCTAGCTAAAGCAATCAGGCAAGAAAAATAAATAAAAAACATCCAAATCGGAAAGGAAGAAGTAAAACTTTCATTATTCGCAGATGATATGATCCTATATGTAGAAAGTCCCGAAAAATCTACAACAAAGCTGCTAGAACTAATAAACAATTTCAGTACAGTGTCAGTATACAAGACCAATATGCAAAAATCAGTGGTGTTTGTATACATTTAAGTCAGGGAAAACATTACATTTACAATAGCAACTAAAAAAAATCAAATATTTAGCAATAAACTTGACCAAGGATGTAAAGCACTTGTATTCAGAAAACTATAATGCATTGCTCAAAAGAAATAAAAAAAATACCCAAATAATTGGAAGAACATTCCATGCTTATGGAATGGAAGACTAAATATCATTAAAATGTCAATTTTGCCCAAATTGATATACAGATTCAATGCAATCCCAATAAAAATTCCACCAGCATTTTTTAAAGAAATGGAAAACACAATTATCAAATTTATCTGGAAGGGTAAGAGGCCCTGAATAGCCAGAAACATCTTAAAAAGGGAAAGTGAACTTGGAAGACTCTAACTTCCAGACTTTAAATCATATTACTTAGCTACAGTGATAAAAACAGCATGGTATTGGCATAAAGATAGACACATAGACCAATGGAACCAAATTGATGATTCAGAAACAGACCCTCACACCTGTGGCCAAGTGATTTTTGACAAGCCTGTCAAACCCACCCAGCTGAGACAGAACAGTCAATTCAACAAATGGTGCTGGGAGAACTGGATATCCATAGCCAAAAGAAAGAAAGCAGACCCCTATCTCACACCTCATACAAAAATTAACTCAAAATGGACCTAAATATAAAAGGAAGTACCATAAAGTTCTTAGAAGAAAATCTTCAAGACCTGGTGATAGGTGGTGGATTCTTGAACCTTACACCAAAAACACAAGCAAAGAAAGAAAACATGGATAAATGAGACCTCCTCAAACTTAAACACTTCTGTGATTCAAAGGACTTCATCAAAAAGTTGAAAATGCAGCCCATTCAAATGGAGAAAATATTTGGAAACAACATATCCGATAATGGTTTGATCCGATAAAGTGATCATACAACTCAACAATAAAAGAGCAAGCAATCCAATTAAAAAATGGGCAAAAGATTTACATAGACATTTCTCCAAGGAGGAAATACAAATGGCCAAAAAGCACATGAAAAAATGTTCCATATCATTCACTATTAGGGAAATGCAAATCAGAACAAGAATGAGATATCATCTAACACCACATAGAGTGGCCATTATTAAAAAGACAGAAAAGAATAAGTGCTGGAGAGGATGTGGAGAAATAGGAACACTCCTTCACTGTTGGTGAGATTGTAAAATGGGGCATCCTCTGTGGAAGACAGTTTGGTGGTTCCACAAGAAGCTAAATATAGAACTCTCATATGATCCAGCAATTCCTCTACTAGTAATATATCCAGAGGAACCAAAAACTATGACACGAGCAGACCTCTGCACACTGATGTTCATAGCGGCATTATTTACAATTGCCAAAAGATGAAAACTACCCAAATATCCATCAACCAATGAATGGATAAACAAAATGTGGTACATACATATGATGGAATACTATGCTGCAGTAAGAAGAAATTAAATTGGGACACATATGATAACATGGCCGAATCTTGAAGACATTATACTAAGCGAAGTAAGTCACACACAAAAGGACAAATATTGCATGGTCTCATTCATATGAACTAAATATGAAGAATAAACACAAGGAATTAAAACCTAGAGTAGAGGTTATTAGGAGATAATAACTTAATGTATGTCGAAGTTTGAATTAACTTGCCTGTGAAAGTGTGGAAATGGGTAGAGTTGATGTAACACATTATAGTGAGTAACAGGTGGTTTATAAATGAGATTGTGGCTGAAAAGGGTAGTCTGGGGAAGTAATTGTCAATTGAAAGAAAGCTAAAGAATAATCTAGGGACTGAATAACACAGTGAACCCAGACGTGGATGAGAATTGTGGTTGATGGTACAGATGCAAGAGTGTCATTCTGTTTGCTAGAGCAGATGTACTTCACTATTGCAGGGTGGTAGGAATGTGAAGAAGCATGGGAAAACTAAAATTTGTGTGACGTATAGACTGTGATTAAAAGCAATACTTATTTTTGCATCAATGCCAAAGATTTACTGTGTTGATAATGGAGGGGTCTGGCAAAAGTGTGCCAAATGTATGCTATGGACCATAGTTGGTGGTAATAGTCTGATGATATTATCTCATAATCTGTAACAAATGTTCCACCATGGTGTGGTATGTTGGTGAAGGGGTGTTGTATGGAAATTCTATACATGTGCATGAATGTTTTGTAAGTTCATAACCTCTGTAATAAAAATATACTTTAAAAAAATAGGGTCGGTTGGGGAAAAATACACCAAATGTAAAATAGGGACTATAGTTAGTAGTAATATTTTGACAATGCTCTTGTATAGTTTTTAACAAATGTTTCACAAAAATGCAAGGTATTGGTGGTGGGGTGATGTATGAGACCCGTGTATGATGTTATGCGTGTTTATTTTGTAAGTTCACAATCTTTACTATACACTTATTGTTTATGCATGTTCATGTGTGAGTGATATACTTCAATAGAAGTTTTTTTTAAAAAGCAAGGTAATGTTATTTTCAAGGAATTAAGAAAAAGTAACTCTGATTCCAGAATTTTTCACTAAGTCAAACTGTGATTTCATGATTGTAAAGTAAACATATTTTGAAATAAATAAAATTAAGAGTATTTGCTATATCAGACTCTCTTTGATGCCACCCCTAAAGAATATATCTTAAAAAGATATAAATTGAATGCAAA
>JAQZBX010084384.1:0-13270 GCA_029593785.1 Cabassous unicinctus | reverse complement strand
TAACTGGTTTGTTGAGATCTTCTATTTCTTCTCAATGTAGGTAGTTTTGTATGTTTCTAAGAATTTGTCCATTTCATCTAGGTTTTCTAATCTACTGATAATACAGCTATTCATAATATCCACTTACACTCCCTTATATTTCAGCAGAGGTGGTGGTAATGTCTCCCTTTTCATTTCTGAGTTTTGTAATTTGTATTCTCTCTCTTTTTTGTCAGTCTAGCTAAATGTTTCTCAAGTTTATCGATCTTTTCAAAGAACCAACTTTTGGTTTTGCTGATTCTATTTTTTTATTCTCTATTTCATTTATCTCCACTCTAACCTTTGTTATTCCCTTCTTTCTCCTCACTTTGGGTTTTGCTTACTCTTCTTTTTTGAGTTCTTCCAGTTTTGAAGTTAGATCTCTGATGTGAAGTCTTTCTTCTTTTTTAAGGTAAGCATTTAGAGCTATAAATTTCCCTCTCTGCACGGCCTTCACAGCATCCCATAAGTTTTGGTATATTGTATTTTCATTTTCATTGAAATATTTCCTTGAAATATTTCCTAATTTCCCTTATAATTTCTTCTTTAACCATTGGTTATTTAAGAGCATCTTATTTAATATCTATATATTTGTGAATTTTCTCTTTTTCCCTGATATTGATTTTTAGCTTATTTTGTAGTCAGAGAATACGCATTTATGATTTCAATATTTTTTAATATATTGAGACTTGTTTTGTGACCCAACATATAGTCTCTCTTGGAGAATGATCCATGTACACCTGATAAGACTGTGTATTCTTTTCCTTGGATGCAGTGTTCTATATATGTCTATATATGTCTGTTATATGTCTGTTAGATGTAGTTGGTTTAGTGAATCACGGAAGTCCTGTATACTTTCTTACTGATCATCTGACTAGATGTTCTATCCATTATTTAGAGTGGTATGTTAAGTCTCTTACTATTAATAGAGAATTATCTATTTCTCCCTTTAAATCTGTCAGTATTTGCTTCATATATTTTGGGGCTCTGCTGTTAGGTGCATATATATTCATAATTGGATACACCTTCCTACTGAATTGTCCCCCTTCCATTAGGTAATGACCACCTTTGAACCTTGTAACATTTTTTTTACTTAAAGCCTATCTTATCTGATATTAGTATAGCCATCCCAGCTCTCTTTTGGTTAGTACTTGCATGGTATAATTTTTTTTCAATCTTTTCACCCTCAACCTATTTGTATCTTTGACATTAAGGTGAGTCTCTTACAGACAGCATATAGTTGGGTCATGCTTTTTTATCCATTCTGCCAATCTCTGCCTTTTGCCAGGAGAGTTATTCCATTTACATTTAAAGTCACTACTGATAATACAGAATGTTCTTCTGCCATTTTGCCATTTAGTCTTTGTAAATTTTATACCTGTTTTTGTCCCTCACTTCCATTAAAGCCTACTTTTATATTTATTTGCTTTCTTGTACTATATTGAGTGCCTTCTCATTTCTCTCTGGATACATTTATCAACTATTTTCCCTGTGGTTACCATGGGAAATTCAAACATCCTAAATATATAACCATTAACACAAAGCTAACTTCAACAGCATGCACATTTTTATACCCCTTGTCCCCCCTCACCATTTTTTTTACTTGCTACCACTTTTATCTTTGTATATTATATGTCCAAAAATAGTGATTTATTATTACTTTTTAGGCATTTGCATTTTAGCACCTGTAGGAAGAAGGGACTTATATACCAAACCAAACAATACTATACTGGCTTTTATAATCACCCAAATGATTAACTTTACCACAGGTCTTTATTCCATTATGCTGCTTTGAACCACTGTCTAGTGTCCTTTCATTTCAGTCTGAAGTACTCCCTTTAGCATTGCAAGTAGGTCAGGTCTAGTAGTGATGAACTCCCTCAGCTTTTGTTTATTAGAAAGTGTCTTAAAATCTTCCTCAATTTTAAACAGAATGTCACTGGATATAACTTGGTGGGTACTTGTTTTCTTTCAGCTCTTTAAGTACTTCAACCTACTACCTTCCTGCCTCTGTGGTCTCTTGATAATAAATCAACACTCAATCTAATTGGGGCTCCCTTGTATATAACACCATTGCTTTTCTCTTGCAGCTTTCAGAACTTTCTCCTTGTCCTTTGCATTTGATAGTAAAATCAATATTTTCTTCATGTGTATTTTCTTCATATGTATCCTGTTTGGTGTTCTCTGCATTTCTTGGATGTGCATATGCAAGTCTTTTGCTCTGTTTGGGAAGTTTTCTTTCATTATTACTTTGAATATTCCTTCCGCCCCTTTCTCTCTTTCTTCTCTATCTGGGTCTTCTGTCACGTGTATATTGGTGGGCTTGCTGGTTTCCTAGGGTTGTCTTGGGCTATTTTTGCTTTTAATGTTTCTTTTTTTCTGTGCTCCTCAGACTGATTCATTTCAAGTGTCTTGTCTTCAAGTTCACTGATTCTTTCTTCTGCCAGCTCCAATCTGTTCTTGAAACCCTCCTGGGCATTTTTCATTTCATCACTGTGGTCTTCAACTCTAGTAGTTATGTTTGGTTCCTTTTAAAATGTTCTATTTCTTTACCTACACTCTCATATTGTTCACTCATTGTTTTTCTTTAGTTCTTTTACTGTACTTTCCTTCAATTCCTCAAGTATTTCTAAGATAATTTTAAAAAGGCTTTCTTTGGTATGTCCACATTCTGATCTTCTTTGTTGGTGTTTTCTGTATTTTTATCCTTTTTCTTTGGATGGAACATCATGTCCTGGTTTTTGCCTTGTATTCTTGTTGCACACTGTACATTGTACTATTTTAAAATGTCAACTCTGGAATTTACTCCCTGGAATGTAGATTTCTTGATTTATTACCCAGCTGGTAATAAAATGGAAATTTCTTTGAGCTTCAGCCTCATATCAGGAAGGTTTGCCCAAGGCTAATACAGTGTGCACAGTTTTCCCTGTCTTTCTGGGCCCCTTTGTTGTCCTGGGCTTTTGCTTGTTAGTTGTCTTGGAGTTCCCCTGTTTACGGAAGTTCGGTTTTCCCCTCTGTTTCCCAGGGAACAAACCTCCTTCTCCCAGGTATTTGAGCTGGCAGGCCTTTGTCCCAGACTGTCTGCCTCTATAGTTTTTTAAACATACTTTTTGTTGTCTCATGCTGCTTTTGCAGGGACAACAAATTTTGGGAGGAGGCTCACCTCAGGGAGGACTTTTCCAAGTTGGTCTTTACTAGCCAAAACAGGGCCAGGGACCCACGAAAGCGGTGCAGATCAGATTCAAAGTGCCCTACGGAAGGGGTCAGGAAGGGCAGCAAAAGCTCTTCCAATGGCTCCCTGAAGCTAAGCTTTCTTAGCCTGCCCAGCAAATGCAGCCCTTCAGCTAACTGAAGCACTGAGGAAGTGTTGTATCTTTAAATCTCCACCACCTCTGCCCATTTCTGGGGAGAGTTTGAAACAATAGGTACCCTTAGAGCCAGGGCCCTGAAACTGAATTCGCTAACCAAAAGCTGTGATCAGTTATTGGCCATGGACACCCATTCTTGGGAAGGAGGATTTTTATGTCTCTCTCTGTCACCAACCACTAGCCAGGACTGGACCCCACGACAGCCTGCTGTGAGAATGAGGAATGGGTGCTGGTAGCCTCCACATGGAGAGAACAATTTACAGTTCTTTACCATAATTTATCAGCCTCTTCCACTCTTCCCTGGATGTTGTATAGTGTTCTTCTGGCCTCTGGAGTTTCAAAATAGTTGTTTGAGACAGTTCCTTCCTGTTTAATAGTTGTTTTGGTGGAAGGACTGCATCCTGGAGCTCCCCACTCCACCATCTTCCTCGGAAGTTTCTAAAAGTTTTTAATTTTGATGAAGTCCATTTTGTCTATTTTTTCTTTCGTTTTTGTGCTTTTGGTGTAAAATCTAAAAATCCACTGCATCTCCTACAAGGTCCTGAAGATCTGCCCCTATATTTTCTTGTAAGAGTTTTATAACATTAGCTCTTATATTTTGGTTACTGATCCATTTTGAATTAATTTTTGTATATGGTAAAGGTAGGGGTCCACACTTACTCTTCTTTTGGCATTGATTTTTTTTTTTAATTAGAGAAATGGTACATTTACAGAAAAGTCATACGTAAAATACATAAAACACAGAGTTCCTATTTACCACCCTACTATGAACACCTTGCATTACTGTGGTATATTTGTTGCACTTTATGAAAAAGCATTTTTATAATTGTACTAATAACCATAATTATACTATTAACTATAGTCGATCATTTAAAACAGTGTTGTACAGTATCGTGGGTTTTTTTTATTTTTTTTCTAGTAACATGTATACAACCTACAATTTTCTCTTTTAACCACATACATAATGCAGTGCTGTTACTAACATTCCCAATGTTGTGCTACCATCACCACCATCTATTATCAGTTGCATTTCTTTTGTCCATATTAGCAAAGGAAAGGGTTTCCTTTTGGAATAGAAGTGATTCATTACACTGGAATAGACTATTCATTTTAAAAAATCGTTTAAGCTTTACAAAACTTACCTTGGCTGAGCCCATTATCTTTGGAAAGGTATAAGAGGAACATCCTTCCGGACTCAGGCCGAGGTGACTAAAAGGAGTATGAAATGTTGCCTGTTTGGGGAAAAAGAAAACATGTGATTTGTTAACAGCATTATGAACACTATTTGCCTACATCCTCACTATACTTAGTAGAAGAAACATTATTTTTTTTAAAATAAGGATTACTGTGATACAATACAGACACAATAAAGTTCATTTTTAACAAATGTCTAGGCATGTAACCACCACAATTATGGTGCCAAATATTTTCATCACCCCAAAAAGGTCCCTTGTGCTCCTCTGCAGTCAATCCCTTCCCCCGCCCCCAAGCAACCACTGATCTGGTTTCTGTCCCCATAGTTTTGCTTCTTTGAGAACGTTATATAAATGGAACCACACGCCATGTAACCACGTGTACTGGCTTTCCTCAGCATACGGCTTTTGAGAATCACTCACGTTGTTGCTGGAAGAGTGGTTTATTTCTTGTTATTTCTGAGTGGTGCTCTATTGTATGGATGTGTCAGAATTTGTTTGTCCTTTCACCTGCTGATGCTGAGATTTTGGCTATTATGAATAAGGCTGTTATGAACATTTGTGTACAGGTCTTTGTGTTTTCAATTCTCCTGAGTAAATACCTAGTAGTGGAACTGCAGGCTTGTGGGATAAATGTATATCTAACTTTATAAGAAACTGGAAAACTGTTTTTCAAAGTGGTTGTACCATTTAACATTCCCATCAGCAGTGTATGAGGATTCAAACACCAGTTGCTCCACATCCTTGCTAGACTTTGTTATTATCAGTGTTTTTAAATTTAACTATTCTAGTAGGTATTAGAGTGGTGTAACATTTTGGTTTTCATTTGAAGTATGCTAATGACTAATATTGTTGAGCATCGTTTCATGTACTTACTAGCCATGTTTCTTGGTGAAGTAACTGTTAAAATATTTTGCCCATTTTTTTTTTAAAGATTTTATTTTTTATGCCTCCCCCCATCCTTGCTGCTTGCGCTCACTGTCCGCTTTGTGTCCATTCACTGTGCATTTTTCTGTGTCTGCTTGTCTTCTCTTCTCGTCTTCTCTTTACCAGGCACGAGGAACCGATCCTGGGACCTTCTGACGTGGGAGAGAGGCACTCAATCACTTGAGCCACCTCAGCTCCCCGGTTTGTTGTGTCTCTCATTGTCTTTTTCCTCTTTTGTTCTTTTCTGTTGCGTCATCTTGTTGCGTGGGCCGTCAGCTTCTGCCTTCACCAGGAGGCCCAGGCAATCGAACCTGGGACCTCCCATATTGTAGTCGGGAGCCCAATCGCTTGAGCCACATCCGCTTCCCCTAATTTTTTTTTTTATAATTGCAGTGTTGCCCTCTTCTTAGTGAGTTGCACGAATTCTTTATATATTTTGGTTACAAGACTTATCAGATAAAAGTCTTGCAAATATTTTATACTGGTCTGTGACTTGTCTTATTTTCTTCCCATGTCTTTCTGTTGTTGTTTTTTTTTAAATGGACCAACATCTATACAACTCAAAATTTCCCATTTTAACCACTTTCAGGTGTAAGATTCAGGGATAGTAATTACATTCTCAATATTATGCTACCAACACCAGCGTCCATTACCCAACCCGCTCATCAGAGAAACACCCCATTCAGCAACAACCTCCCATTCCCTCACCACTTCCAACCCCTGATAACTTGTACTGTAACCTACTTTCTGTCTCTATGAATTTACTTATTCTGGGTATTTCATATAAAGAATTTCTAGTACATTTTTAAAAGCTATTTATATTTTAAGTTCTGTGAGCTACTTATTTGTATCCATTGCCCGTTTTTATATTAGGTTGTTGATTTCTCAGTTTATAATAAATGCACTTTTAAAAATATCTTACAGAGATTAGATTTTATTATGGGAATTGGAAATTTTTTCCTCAACCTGTCTTGATTTTACCCCACAGAATTTTGATTGGCTTTAAATCCTAGAATCCGCTTTAATATTGGTTATTTAGATGATAGGAGCAGTTATTTTAGTTTTTTCCCCTAGGTTTAAGGTTTTTTTTTTTGTTTCTTGATGAATGAAAGGGAATGGATTTATAATTGACAATATGTAGACAATAGGTGAGTGTCACTTCCTATTATCAGTCATGGTGCTGCTTGCTAACAAATATTTGTTAGAAGATATGAATATACAATGCCTGCAACATGTAAGTCAAAAAATAATAATCATTTTTTAATTTCACCTTTCTTCTCTTTTTCTGTTCCCCTAGAAGAAAGTGTATTCAACAAAAGATACTGAGAAGTCACAGCCTAAGGAAAATAAGCAGGAAACTGGGAAGAAAAAAAAAAAAGGCAACCATAGCTATGGGCCCACTAACAGGTATATACACAGCTGATGATGAACAGCTTTTAAATGCTTACTTTCAGAAACAGAGCAAGAGAGTGTAGTTAAGGGTTGAAGTCACTGCTTGGTGACTTTGAGAAAATTTCTTAATCTCTCTTGGCCCATTTCCTCACCTGTAAAGTGGAGACAACAGTACTATCTCATAGGGCTGCTGGGTGCATTGAGCATTTTTATATACAAAAAGTGCATTGACAGAGTGCTTTGTGAGCATGTAAATATTCTTAATTTTTATGATTCCCACCTTCTGATTAGCACATAAACGTACATACTACCTGATGTCTGAGAAGCTAATGGGCATGGTTCCAATTAATACATTTGTTATATGGGTTAAATATTAACCCACCATTTAATGTGGCGGTAATTCATGAAACCAGTTATGACCAATCCTGTAAAATGAATTTCTTCCCACAGGTTCTCCCTTCAACACCTTTCCCTGATTTTCAACTAATCCTTAGTTTAATTCTGTTGGGTGAACTCTTAGCAGTGGTCACTCCACGTAAAGTAAATTTTACTTTGGGCCAAATCTCTTAGTATCTAACTTATATCTCTAGGTTCTCTGATTTCATTTTAATTCCAATTTGCATCATAAGAAGTCACAGAAATCTTTAAAAGGTTGATGTAATATGATAATAGTTTTGATTTCAGTGGGAGAAGCAGGACAACTTTCAAACATAATTTTTCCCTCCAAGTACTGAAGGAACTGACCCCACCTCTGTTAAAAGTAGATTAATAATTAATAGGTCACCTAACAAACAGGATGTAAACAAAGGCCACTGATTCCTTCTTTTAAACAGAAACTTCCACCTATGAAGGTTAGGCAGCCACTCCAGTACTTATAATCCCATTTTCTATTTTTGGGGGAAAACTATTAATAAGAATTAGATCTGCCAACATATTCAATCTGATTAAATGAAATCCAAAGAAAGGACGATCCAACAGAGTCAAGGACTCTAAAATATTTTCCTGTCTCAATGGAGCAATACCTCTCAAAAAAACTAGGAATACCTTCAATGGAAAAAGGCAAATGTTCCCCGCCAGGCTGTGGATGAGCACATTTTACAACCATATAAGCAAAAGTCATTCTAAGAATCTGATAACCCTAGAGGTGGCTATTAGTGCTAGGGTAAAAGTTCTAGGGTAAAATTTCTAAGATCTTAAGTTCATCACATCTTTACTTATCATAATGGAAATTGGAAAAAGCCTAGTGTCCTAGCAATCAAAGGGCTAGTTAAATAAATAAGTTAAGTAACCCAAATGTTAACACTGGTTATCTCTTAGTGGTGAGATTATGAGTGGGTTTTTTTAGGTACTGGGGCTGGGGATTGAACCAAGAACTCGTATGTGGGGAAGCCAGCGCTCAATACTGAGCCACATCGGCTCCCGAGTTGGTTTTCTCGTTTGTTTACTTGTTTTTGTTTTTGTTTTTTTGCTTTTTAGGAGACACCAGGGACTGAACCCGAGACCCCCCCCACCCCATGTTGGAAGCAGGCGCTCTACCACTTGAGCCACATCTGCTCCCTGAGTGATTTTTAACTTAACTTTTTTCTTTAGACTTTTCAAAATTTCATGTCCTACAGTGACCGATATTGCTACTGTAGTAGGAATAAAAATTAAAATGTATAATTTAGTGGTGAACCCTTTAAAAACACAAGGCTGAATTTTATATTGGACTAATAACTCTTCTGGCTTCAGTTTTCTCATCTGCAAAGGAGGGAGTTAGAGTAGGTAATGCTTGAAGTCTTTTCCTAGCCTAAAACTCTAAATTTCAGAATTTGTTTAACTTAGGAAAAAAGTGTCAAAATAATCCACTTGCAAAAACTACAAAAAAACTATACACCCTGCTCCTGAAAACCACCTTGCAAGTGTCTCCTAACTATGTTAGAACAAGATTAAAATTGGAAATTGAAGAATTGATAAAATGTTCATAACAACTTTGGTTTCTAGGAAAATCCAAATTAATAATGAAGGAAAATTAAAAGAAGTCAAGTTAGTTAGACTAAATCTTTGAGAAAAAATCGAAATGTAGCCCATTTTCCCACACATACTATATGACCTGTTTACCACTAGCAACAGTAAAGGAAAACTCCAAGGACCTCTTTTCTACTCCACTGGCCTAACTCAATACGTTCTGGGAGCTGACTTACCTTGTCAGAGGCATACACCACATCAAACAACCCCAGAAGGGTGACAGAGATTCCCACAGCTGGACCATTCACCACTGCAATCAGAGGCTTAGGAAAATCTATGAAATGGCCTACAAAATCCCTATAGAAATGGAAATATGAAAGCGTGTTTCAGTTTTCTCAGGTAGCATTACTGAAGTACAGGCAAGACAGTAATGTGTCTGAAATAAGAATTCCTCCCAGGCAGGCTGGGAGTTTCTGAAACAGCAACCAGCAAAGCCTCCCTGGCTTGTCCATGCTGTGGTCTCCCACCATCTGCACCCACGACATCCACTGGAATGGGACTTGATGCATCCTACTAGTGTACATGGTACATGGTGCATCCTACTGGTATACCTTGTATATGGTGCATCCTACTGGTCTACTTTGGTACACAATGCATCCTACTGGTCTCCTTGGGTCAGACTTCCTATTTGGGTGGTTAAGTCTGGGCATTAAGCAGGCTGCAGATTCTGAGAGTAGGATGGGCTGCAATATTACAGCACAGTGGCCACTGGAGGCTTGGCAGAGACAAATGAGTTAGGGACAGAGAAGCTTTTGCGTCCTCTGTGTTTCTTGAGACCACTTCCCATCTCCTTTTACCAGGAATGTGAAGTCATGCATTCCTCTGGCTGGATGAGAACTGATTAAATTCCTCTGCCTCAAGAGAGAACTTTATTTACAGCCACTGTTCATTTATTTTTTTCTTTGAGGTACCTGGCGCTGGGGATTGAACCTGGGACCTCATATATGAGAAGCCGGAACTCAACCACTGAGCCACATTAGCTTCCCTGACTTGGTTTTATCATTTGTTTTACTTGTTGTTTGCTTTTTGGGTTTTTCAGGAGGCACCATGAATTGAACCCGGGACCTCCTATGTGGAAGGCGGGCGCTCAACTGCTTGAGCCACATCTGCTCCCACCATTTATTTTTATGCTTACCAAACTCATCTCAAGTTCAGCAGCAAGACAAACAAGAAGGAAAAGTCACAGCAACTTTCACCTATTGATGGAGGTGGCTTGGAAAAAGATGCTTGTCCAATGCTCACAATTAATTACACTGACACAGAGTAATCTAAATTTTACTTTTGTTCAACCAGATACCACTTCACTGAAAAAGGATGAGCCATCTGGGATGAGACAAAGGTCATTCTTACCTCAGTAAGAAGGGAGAACTTTTAACTTTCTCCTCTACCTCACCAGGGGGAACATCAGTGAAGTTATTCAGATCGTTCCCACTACTGTAATAGTCACCATTTCCTGTAAACAATAAAATCAACAAACACACCATTCATTCTTTCATCATTCATTCATTCATTCATTATTGAATTCAGGCTGTGTAGGCACTGGCAATCCACTGGCTAAGATTCTGGTCCTAATTTACAGACTATGAGAAGCCGGACCACTGGCAAATAAAAGTCAATAATGTAACTATGCTCGTGCTGCAAAGGAGGGACATGAATGGCCAAGGAGCTTTGGGGCTTACTGGGAAGTTCAGGGAGGGACACTTCTAAGGGAAAACCTAACTGAAATCTGAAGGACATGCAAGGGCAACCATATGGAGAGGAGTGGAAAGAACATTCCACAGAGGAAAGAGCATGTGCAAAGGTCCTGTGGAGGCTGACCCCAGTACATGGGACAGGTTACAAGCAGTGCCAAGGAGCCTGAGGCAGAAAAGGCAAGGGCAGCGAGGTGGAGTAGGGTAAGGACAGAGCACAGACCATGCAGGGTTTTGCGGATCCTGTTAAGAAGAACTGCCTTTTTAATAAAAGCACTACAAAATCATTGAAGGTTTTCCTTTAAAATGAAGTATATGATTTATATAAGTTATAAAAGCAGGGGAAGAATTAGGATTTTTACTTGGGAAGATTATGCTGGATGTAGTGAGGAGACTGAACAGGGCATGGGAGGGAGAACGCAAAAGGGCATGTGAACAGGCCAGATCAGAGTCTACTTCAGTTCAGACGGGAGTCCGTGAGGGCTTGGACATGTGCAGACAGACAGAAAAAAAAAGACTGATTTTGGAGAAAATGGTGAAGTAAATGGGATTAGACTGGACATGGTAGGTGAGGGAGAGACGAGTGTCAAAAATGAATGCTAGGATTCTGGTCTGTGTCACAGAAAAAATGAAGAGCCCCTCACTGTGACTGGGAACCCTGGAAAGGGTTCTGGTGAGATGTGTGAGCTTATTCTTGTGACACCCAAGGGGAAGTGTCCAAGCCCCACAGAGTGTCCAGCCTGGGGCTCCACAGAGTCCAGCCCACAGCTCCACTTTGTACCTGCTTTTTACATTATAAAGATATCTATATCTGTGTCTATTATAATTTACATATTGATGAAATACATGATCTCAGTGGTAGAAATGATCTTTTAGCTTATTCAATCCGATTTCATATCTTCTGAGAACCCCAAAACAAATATAATTAAGAACTCTGAGAAAACGTCTCACCTGTCACAACAGTGATGGTTGAGTCATCCTTGCTTGCAGCCTCAAGTGCAAGCATAATGTCGTGATACATCTATGTGGCCAGAAAGGAGAGGAAAAGAAAACTCTGAAAACAAAAACCAGCAGCCAGGGCATTTCCTAAATGCCAGTTAATAGAAGCCTGCTCTCTGCAAAGTACCAAAAATTTATGCTGATGGTATTTAAACAAAAAAAAATAGTGCACCTGAAAGGATTTTCATTCCTTTTACAATTACTTGTGGACATATTATGTAGCAGGTGTTGTAGTATATGCTGGGGGAACAGAACCACTTTACTCAAAAAGTGAACAAAAATGACACATTCCTTCAGTTTAGGGATTTAAGAGAGGATTATACTGGATGGAAGGAAAAGTAAAGTGCCAAGAAGAAGCACAGGAAAGGCAGTGAGACTTATCTAAGGCCAGAGGAAAGGGACGTGGTCAGAGAAATCTCTTCAAAGCCATGTTTAGGTTGTTATGTCAAGAAAGAGTGTCTGGGCAGCCTGGGAATTATTAACAAATGCTAAAATGCTGGTATTCTAAGACACTGCAATGGGCTCAACATTTTGAATCAATAACATTTCTGAAAATCTTGTACCCATCCTTGTTATAGTTTTTAATGCATTCATAACAGGTACAATTTCTACTTTATATGAGATTTCACAGTGGGAGAGAACAATGAAGAAGGCTGATATTCACAGACACCCAGACACTGAGAAAAGAAACACGTGAACTTCATAAAATATATGAATAAGGTGGACTCATGGCCACAGAGGGAGGGAATGAAGAAATAATTCCACTGTTCATATACTTTACGTTCATATATGTTATGATGACATAGCACAGCAGTGTGACTGGTAAAAGCCAGGATTGGGAGTTGGACATATCAGGGTTTCGATATAGGTTTTCCTGCTTATTCCTTACATGAATTTGAGCAGGCTACTACTTAACCTCTTTAATTGCTATATTGTTAAATAATGATAACACTAAGCTCCTTGTGAGAATTAAATGAACCTTGATGTGAAAAGTGCTGACAGGCACTCTGTAAAAAGCAACGTTATTATTATTATCCCTGTAGTTAGATAGAAACACATTAGGGCGAAATGGAAAGAAGGTTTTGAGAGTCAAATGCTTTAATAATTGAATGGCACATATCCAACTTTATGCTATTCTTACATGGGTCTATTTTAAATTAGTATGTTCTTTCTACTACAACACAAATTATAGGGGGTATAGCTCTAATTTTACGCCCCGTTCACCACCAAGCATCCAATAAATCCACTATAATTTTTTTCAAGGGGAAAAGGCTGGGGGGAGAAGTTAGTATCTAGTTTAATGATAGATTTAAAGACTAAAGTGGTCTTTGTGCAGCAGCTCATTTTAAGAAGAGCTGGGTTACGATCTACTTACAGTGAAGTCCATCCTCCTTTCTCTCTCAACTTGAACAAAAAAAAATAAAAAATAAAAAGCTCCACATGAGGAGAATTATATGCTCTTTGATGTCTAAGTAGCATGAAGATATTTCTGGGAGCATTCTATAATAAGTTCTTCAACCTTACAGGGTCTCTGTGCATCTCCTTTATTTTCCATTTATTTATTTTTCATTTATTTTTATTAGAGAAGTGGTGGGTTTACAGAACAATCATTGTGCTTATGCTCTTAAATCTGTATGTTTCATGTATACTACTTTATTTATGATTCCATTATTAG
>JAQZBX010084383.1:0-13268 GCA_029593785.1 Cabassous unicinctus | reverse complement strand
GTGTCCATTCACTGGGCAATTCTCTGTGTCTGTTTCCTGCCCTCTCTTCTCATTCTTCTCCTCTCTTCACTGGGATTCGATCCTGGGGACCTCCAATGTGGGAGAGAGGCACTCTGCCACGTGTGCCATCTCAGTTCCTGGTTTTTCTTGGCTCTCCCCTGTGACTCTCTCTCGTTACGTCATCATCTTGCTGTGTGGCTCGGCGGGGCCTGGTGGCACACATGCCTTCTGTATTTTTATTTTACTCGGAGGTCCTGGGGATTGAACCCAGGTCCCTCCATATGGCAGATGGACGCCCAACCATTTAAGCCACATCCGCCCACCTGCTCTTACCTTTTTATTCCCTTCCTTCTACCTGCTTTAGGTTTATTTTGTTCTTCTTTTTCTAGCTTCTTGAGGTAGAACTGAGGTTATTGATTTGAGATCTTTCCTCTTTGCTAATGAAAACATTTGCTGCTCTAAATTCTCCTCTTAGTATTGTTTTAGCTGCTTCAACATTCAAACATTTTGATATGTTTGAAGATTTTTCTGTTGTCTTTCTGTTATTAATTTCTAGTTTGACTGTTATAATCAGAAAATATAATCTGTATGATTATAATTCTTATAAATATTTTAAGGTTTATTTTATTATCCAGGGTGTGGTCTATTTTTATGAATGTGCCATGGGTACTTGAAAAGGTAATTTTTCATTTGAAAGCAGATTAAAAGCTATGAACAGCCCAGACTTATTTTGCAGAGCGAATGAAATGACATTTTTGTCTAATGGAATGGCTCTTTGCTCAGGAAAGTATGGGAAATATATTTATAAGGAATATATTATTTAGTCAGTGGGATATGAGTAGATTTGAATTAGCACATTTCACCTGTGATAGATATTTTAGGATAATTTAAGTACATCATCTTATTATAGTAACTCTTTGTCTACAGAGTTATAATACTCTGGACTTGGGTCATAAAACTGTTAGATTACACCTCAAATGATATAAAGTAGTATGAGTGAAGTAATAGACCGAAAGGGTTCATAATATTTGAGTTAACCCATGTGTATAGAAGGACATAGCATGAGAGGACTTATCTTGACAATCTATGCTCGTAGACAAATGTCCACCAAAATATAGAGAGAATATTCTAATCTACAAATGAAGAGTAGTAGTAGCAAAATAGTATTGTAATATATTATTAAGATGGAGTTGGTGAGGTCATTAATAATGTCTGGATGTTAGAAACCTAAGAAGGTCTCGAGTATATTTAAATCCCATAAAATCCCATAATTATTTTATGCAGTCAATGTTGCATCCCCCACATACACACACCCACACACACACACATATTTACCACTTTCTTTGTTCTTTATTCCTTCTTATGCAGCTAATCTTCCATTTGTGATCACTTCTCTTTTACCCCAAGTGTATGATTTAGAAAACCTCAGCACTATTGGCATTTTGAGCTGTATAATTCTTTGTTGTGGAGGGATGTGTATTGTAGGATATTTAGCAACATCCTTGGCTTCTGCCCACTAGCTATCAAAAACAGTTTCAGGGAGTGGATGTGGCTCAAGCAGTTGAGCACCTGCTTCCCACGTGGGAGGTCCTGGGTTTGGTCCTGGAGCCTCCTAAAAACAAAAACAAACAACAACCAAATAAACGAAAAAAACGACTCAGGGAAGCTGATGTGACTCAGTGGTTGAGCTCTGGCTTCCCACATACAAGGTCTCAGGCTCATTCCCCAGCCCTGGTACAATTTAAATTAAAAAAAAAACAAAAACAGCAGCTCCAGTTGTGACAACCAAAAAAAACATGCCCATATGTTGCCAAATATCCCTGGAAGGCAAACTTGCTCCCAGTTGAGAACCACTGTTTTAGACTTTTCCTTTCATATGGGTCTGCTAATCGTGATGACATCTTTGTTTTCGTTTATTTGAAAATATCTCTTTGACCCTCATTCTTGCAAGCTATTTTCACTAGGTATAGAATTCTTTGTTTTTGTTTTTTAATTTTTTTTAGCATACTGAAAATATCATTCTGCCAGCTTCTGTCATTTTTGCTCTTTTTTTTTTTTTTGCTTATTTTTGCTCTTGAGAAGTCAGTGGATTATTGCTATTTTAAATATAATTTGTCTTTTTCCCTTTGGCTGTTTTTTTGTTGTTGTTGTTTGTTTTGCAGTTGCTGAATGAACTTTATTTTTAAATTTTTTATTTTTTTAAAAGATACTTAGATACATAAATATTACATAAAAAATGTAGCGGATTCCCATATGCCCTACTCCCTACCCCTCCCACACTTTCCCACATTAGCAATATCCTTCATTAGTGTGGTACATTTGATCCTGTGGGTGAACGCATATTGGAGCATTGCCACTAAGTGTGAATTATAATTTACATTATAGTTTAAACTCTCTCCCACACATTTTTGTAAGTTATGACAATATATATAATGGCCTGTATCTGTCATTGCAACATCATTCAGGACAATTCCAATGTCCCGAAAATGCCCCCGTATTACACCTATTTTTCCCCTTTCCCTCCCCTCAGACCTTCTGGAGGCCACTGCCTCCACATCAATGATAAAAGTTCTTCCATTGCTGGAATAACAATGTCTATAGTAGAATAACAGCAGTAGGTCTACTCTAGTATATTGTTCATTCACCAGTCCTGAGGATTCAGGGATGGTGATGCCCAGTCCGCATCTAATTGAGAGCGGGCTTAGATCTTGTGGCAGTTTGATATTGTTTATGAATTCCAAAAATAGATACTGGATTATGTTTATAAATTGGTCTATCCCTCCTGGCATATTAGATTATATTGGATTCAGAGGTTTCACTTTTTAAATAATGATTAAGGCTATGATTGGGCCACGTCAGTAGGGCGTTGAATGGGCAGGGACTCACAAAGAAGAGACATGGCAAAGGACAAGAGTTGAGAGTTTTGATACTGGAGCCTGGGAAGTAAGCACACAGAGGAGCAGAGATGGCTCGATTAGACACAGCAGAGGCCCAGGGAAGAGAGACGAGCCATTTGCCTGATAGTCTACAACTGGCCTTGTGTAGACAGCAGAGCAGCTGAGCCCAGAGAGGGGCAAGCTCCGGGAAAAGAGGAACCCAGGAAGGCTGGACCCTCGCAGATATCGCCCGCTATCTTGCTCCAACACATGGCAACAGACTTTAGTGAGGGAAGTAACTTACGTTTTATGGCATAGTAACTGTAAGCTTCCACCCCAAATAAATACCCTTTATAAAAAACCAACAGATTTATGGTACTTTGCATCAGCACCCCTTTTGCTGACTAATAAAGAATTTGGTACTGAGGAGGGGGAAGTGCTTTTGCAATTACCAAAATGCTGGAATAGTTTTATAAATGGGTAAGGGGTATTTTTTGGAGGAATTGTGAGATGCTTGGTAGAAAATATCTACAGTGCTTTGAAGAGACTGTTGATAGTAGTATGGACGCTAAAGAGACTTTTTATGATGCCTTAGAAGTAAATGATACAACTATTATTGGAAACGGGAGGAAAGGTGATCCATGTTTTAAAGTCGCAGAGAACTTAGCAAGATTAACTCCTGGTGTTTTATGGAAGGCAGAATTTGAAAATGGCAAGCCTGGGCATTTAGCTGAAGAACTTTCCAAAGTAAACTCAGAGAATGAGGCTTGGCTTCTCCTTGCAGCTTATAGCAAAATGCTAGATGAACAAGGTAAGCTGAGAACTGAACTGTTGGCCACAAAGAAAACAGAAACTGATTCTGGAACTTTCAAGTCTCTGGAAATCAAGCCCCCAGACGATAGTGCCCCATTTGAGGAATTAACTAAACTTGGAACTTATAAGTCAGGATTGAAAATGTAGTTATTTAGGAAAGACTTGTAGAAAGTCTTACTGTCTGATGGCTTGGGGACCCCTGTTCCTTGCATGCTAAACCAACAAACTTTTTAAGAGAGCTGCATGAACAAAACCACTGCCAGCTTGGAAGAAAAGGGATGTGGAAGCGAGAGCTTGAAGGGGAAATGACTTCAAGAGGAAAACCATGGAAGCTGAGGTCTGGAATTAAGACATCACCTTGGACCAAGAGAGGAGCTCCACCCATGTGTACAGAGAGGGTGAGTTTGCCCAGGTAGTTGAAGAGGGTGGATGTTCCCGCCCGATGTTCAGGGAGAGTTTTGCCCCTAGGATACAGAGAGGGTGGAGCACATTCCTCAAGGATTAGAGAGGTTGAGGTTGACGCCCCATAGGTCTGAGAGGGGTGGGCCTGTCCCTCATGGATTAGGGAAGGCCAAGTAGTCAACTCATTGCTCTGAGAGGGTTGAGCCTGTATGCCAGAGTTTAGGGAGGATGTTGTCTTCACTTCACTGTACTAAGGGGGTTAAAACTCTAACCCAAAGATTGGATAAAGTGTGGCAATCACCCCAATGCTATTGGAGGGTGAGGTCTGGAGCTTGGTTGACACCCAGATGCTTGATGAAGGTGGAACCAAGAAAATGGCCTTTGGGCAAGCCTCTGGAAAGGGTGGGTCCCCATGTGATCCCAGGGAGAAGAAACCATCATCTTAAGAGTGACTGTCAGGCTTTGACATCTAATGAAGTATGCCCTGCAGGTTTATTGAACTGTAGAGAACCCATGACTCATGTTTCCCTCCCAATTTCTCTTTATGATAATGGAAATGTTTATCCTTTGTCTGTCCATTTGTGTATTGGAAGCAAATAAATTGTTTTCAGAGGTCTACAACCAGACAGGACTTTGTCCCAAGACAAACTATTTCTTTAAACAGATTGTGATATGATTTTGTATTTAGCATTGTACTGATATAAGGTTTTTTGAATATTGTAATTTCTTTTTGGAATTCAGAGGGTGGACTGTGGCAGTTTGATATTGTTTATGAATTCCAAAAGCAGATATTGGATTATGTTTGTAAACTGGTCTGTCCCTCTGGGCATATTAGATTATATTGGATTCAGAGGTTTCACTTTTTAAATAAGGATTAAGGCTTTGATTGGGCCACATCAGTAGGACGTTGCATTCCTGCCCACTTGGTGGGCAGGGACTCACAGAGAAAAGACATGGCAAAGGACAAGAGTTGAGAGTTTTGATGCTGGAGCCCTGGAAGTAAGCACACAGAGGAGCAGAGGGAATGCTTGATTAGACACAGCAGAGGCCCCCAGAAGAGAGACAAGCCGTTTGCCTGATAGTCTACAGCTGGCATTGAGGAGCTAGCAGAGCAGCTGAGCTTGGAGAGAAGCAAGCCCCAGGAAGAGAGGAACCCAAGAAGGCTGGACCTTCACAGACATCACCCGCGATCTTGCTCCAACACATGGCAACAGACTTTGGTGAGGGAAGTAACTTAGGCTTTCTAGCCTAGTAACTGTAAGCTTCTACTCCAAATAAATACCCTTTATAAAAAACCAACAGATTTCTGGTACTTTGCATCGGCACCTCTTTTGCTGACTAATACAGATCCTATGGGACAGATGGAGGAGACTATCTTGCTTGCAGTTGTAGACTCTCTCTGTTCTTGGGATGGTCATTGTCTAGCATCGTTTCCTTGTTAGTTGTCTTGGTTGAATCCAGCTTTGGCTGTTTTTATAGTCTTCTCTTTGTCTTTGGTTGTTTTTGCAGCTTCCATTATGTTGCCTTTAGGTGTGGAACTCTTTTACATATCTCACTTAGGAGTCATTAGGCTTCTTGAATGTATGGGTTGGTGTCTGTCATTTAGTCTATAACATTTTCAGCCATTATCTCCACATTTTGCCTCTGTTCCAGTCTCTCTTTGTCCTTTTCATTTTATCCTCCATGTCTCTTCACCACTCTTATATATTTTCTATCTGTTTGTCTCTTTTTGCTTCAGCTCATATAATTTCTTATGATCTAAACTTCCTTTAGCTTTGACTAATCTACTAGTGTAGCTGAACAATGATTTTTATTTATTTTTAAATTTAATTTTAATTTATTTATTAACTTTTTTAGGAGGTTCCAGGGCTTGAACCTGGGACCTCATACATGTGAAGCAGGCGCCCAGCTACACCCACTCCATGAACAATGATTTTTAAAATTTCTTTTTTTTTTTAATATGCTTTTTTATTTTTTTAAAAAAGAAAAATTACATAAATGTTACGTAAAAAATATAGGCATTTCCCATATGCGCTGCTCCCGTACTGCCCACATTTTCCCACATCAACAACACCCTTCATTTGCAACAATTGATTAACACATCTTGGAGCATTGCCACTAAGCGTGGATTATAGTTTACATTGTAGTTTACACACTGTCCTGCACATTTTTGTAAGTTATGACAAGATATACAATGGCCTGTATCTGTCATTGCATTGTCATTCAGGACAATTCCCAAGTCCTGAAAATGCCCCCAAATTACACCTATTTTTCCCTCTCTCCCTTCAGAACCTCCAGTGGCCACTGTCTCCACATCTCCATTGCTAGAATCACAATAAGTCTATAATAGAATACCGGTAAGTCTACTCTAGTCCCTTGTTCATTCCCCAATCCTGAGGATTCTGAGATGGTGATACCCACTCCACCTCTAATTGAGAGGGGGCTTAGATCCCATGGGGCAAATGGATGGACTGTCTTGCTTGCAGTTGCAGACTCTGTCTGTTCCTTGAGATGATCGTTGTCAGTTATCATCTCCTTGTTAGTCATCCTGGGTGAGTCCAATGAACTGGAGAGAGGTGTTACAAATCTGTTGAGATTCAGGGCCCAACTGGTACATGAACAACCCAAAGATTTAAGTCTCTTGGACATAAACCTGTCAACTCTAGTACTAGCTATAGGTTCAAATAGAAGGGGCAGAAAAGCCATGTGTAGGTAAACAACCACTGAGCCCAACTCTGTCACACTAGGGAGCGTAAATTCCAAAGTAGTGCCCCCTGGCAGGGTGCCAAACTCCTGAGCTGTCCACCCTGCCTAAAGTGTCTGGATGTCTCCAGAGCCCTCAGGAGCCCTGCTATCTGAGGAAATATTTACTTTGGTAGTCAAATGAGTTCCTGCTGAGACATGCATAAGCGTAACCTCTGGAATGACCTCCCGACTCATTTTGAAGTCTCTTAGCCATATAAACTCATTTGTCTTTATCCTTTCCTCCTTTTGGTCAAGGTCTTTTTCCAGTTGCATTGCTAATTGGTACTTGGTAGTAATCCCTCGGTGCCAGGGAGACTCATCCCCAGGGGTCATGTCCCATGCTGGGGGGAAGGTAATGCATTTATATGCTGAGTTTGGCTTTGAATGAGGCCATATTTGAGCAACAAGGAGGCTCTCAGGAGGTAACTCTTAGGCATCCTATAATAGTAGGTTAAGTTTCAATTTCAAAAGTAAAGATTCATAAGTACAGTCATCACAATCAAGGGCCTGTCAATGGTCCATCCTTCTTCACTAGTCACTGCCCCTGTACTCAGGGGATTCTTGTTTTCCCATTAGAGAATGTGGCAGAGCTCCCCAGGACGAGAATTCGATATTCCTTTGGTTATTGTGTGAATCTCCACCCACTGTCACAATGTCTCCATGAACACTTGAACACGTGCCCCAGGTGAACCTTCTGCCATGCATCCCCCATCTCTGACACCCTGCACCAATGATCCTCCCCTGCCACAGCTGTAACCCTTCTGTGACCCAAAACTTCTTCAAAATTGAAGCCTACAAAATAACCAAATACAATTAATGGGAAATTGGTATAATAATGATTATTTTAAAAATAAAGAATAAAATTCAAAAAAAATATTTTAAGTTTAAAATTAAAAAATATTTTTAAAAAATTTTGACATTGTCTTTCATCACTGTCAGGTCCATTGTCTTGTATACACAGTGACATTTTCTTCCATTTATTTTCCTAGTATCTTAATTTTTTCATTTTGTCTTCAAAGAAGTTTTAGGTTACAGAAAAGTCATGTGCTACAGGATATAGGGGATTTCCATATACCCAACATCGCCCCTCTTTTCCCCTTTTCCCTATTAATAATATTTTACATGTGGATGGTACATTTGTTAAAATTGATGTACAAATATTGAAACATTGCTACTAACCATGGTCAATGATTTACATTATGGTTTACATTTTGGACTGTACACTTTTATAGATTTTGATAAAGTTTAACATGGTCTGTATCCATCATTGCAAGATGTAGAACAATTCCATCACCCCAAAAATGCCCAATGTTCCATCTATTCTATTCCACCCTCCCCCTTCCCTCGGGACCCACAGTAACCACTAAGATGAACTCACTGAAGGACAAGATTCACAGGTACAACAACATTGAGGGCTTAACATACTGGCCTGTCCTCCCCTATTAGGCATTGCCTATGCGCTCAAGGAACTCCCGCCCCTCTATTTAAGATCATAACAGGGCTCCCCAGGATGAGAGTCCAACACCTTCCTGCTTATTTTGTGAGTATCCACGCACTGATAAAACACACTGTGACAAGATTTGGATGCTACAGACTCCCTAGAAGCCTGTCCCAGGTGTGCCGTGTCCCACATGCCCCCCACATCCATCACTCTAAACCAGTAAACTTGGTTATTTAATTAAATATAATTAAGAATAATTATTATATTTTTATATTTGAAAATCTGTTTGGTTCTTTTTGAAATCTACTATAGATTTCTGTTTCCTGAATCTATTTTCAAGCTAATCTTGAAATATAGTATATTTACTGTTTTTTAAGAAGAATAAACATAATTGTTTTATAACCTGTTGCCAGTAGAGGACTCTGGGTTCTGGGCTTCTAGGTTCTTGGCTTAGGTCACATAAAAGAATTTAAGGACATGCCATAGGGTAGGCAAGGGAGTAAAGAGTTTATTAAGAAACAAGAAAATGAGAAAAGTACATGTGCAAGGCATGGACCATGGGCGTGCTGCAGAGTGAGATGCATGTGGGGCCCCAGGTCAGGCCTTTTAAAGTCTTTCCTCCTCCTCCTCCGTAATGGTGGGGCAGGGCCCCAGTTGTTTGCTGTTCTTATTGGTTGCCCCACCTGTTAGCTCTCTGGGGGCCAATGGTAAGGCCTTTTGTTTGAAGGTATCTGGGGCTTCCCCTTGACCCCAAACAGGATTCTAATTCCAAATGGGATTCTGGCAGCCTTCCCCTCAGGAGGTTTCTGGGTAGAGTCTCACGGCCATGTGGTTTGTCGGCCATGTGGTCTGTCCAGCCTCAGCCGCCTTCCCCCTTTTACTATACTAACCTACTTCTTTGTGTCTGATAATTCCAGTATCCAAAATCATTCAATTCTGATTCCGGTATCTGTTGTTTTTGCTTCATGCTTATGGTGCCTTGTGTGGTCAGTTATTTTTAATTCTTTACTGCCCGTTGTTCTTGAAAAATTATTTGAGGGAATTCTTTGTGGCCTAGGATGAGAGTACCTTCCTCCAGAAAGAATTTGCTATTGTCAAGCACCTGGGGGACCACTTTCAGGGTTTGAGGTGACTTTTGAACCATGTAGGTGATGTTAATTTGGCCTGCAAGTCTGCTGGAAAGCTCATTACAACTTCCCAGGGATACTGCCCCCACTCCCAACCCCCATATACCAGCACAAGTTTCTTTCTGTTACCTTACCCTAAGGGTGTGTCCCTTTGGAAGTTCTTCTTTGCTTACCTAGAGAAAACGCTGGCCTTTTATGTCCTTCTCTCTCCTTTAAGGGTAATTCAGGTTTGCCCTGATACACAGATGTTTTCTCTTTATTTTTATTTGTTCTTACTTTAACTTATGTTTTGGGCTGGTGGTTTATTACTACCAAAATCTAGAGTCTTTAGAATATAAGTGAAGCAGAGGACAGAAAAGTGCCAAGAACTATGAAAAGTGTGAGATTTTACCCTGCTTGTAGGCTTACAAGGTAGCGTGTCTCGTTTTCGTGGATGCTGGCAGAAGACACAAGACTCCTGTGTCAGAGACAAAGGACTTTATTATTCATGGCACAGCAAGCAACATGAGCTTCATGTTGCACCAGTTCCTCTTGCTCTCCAGGTTCTATGGGGGTAATGCAGAGTGGTTCAGATGGCATATGCAGTGATTTTGCATCATTGCTTAGGAATCTTTAAAAGGGATCTGCTAGCAGACCTGCCCAACCTTTGCCCTGGAGGGAGACATTATCTTTATTATTATGAACAGCAAACAAATTTGTCCTCTGCTCTGAAGGGAGATACTGTGTTTTCTAAAGCTGTTTGCTATATAAGCAACCTAGAAGAGCCAGGAGTAAAAGTTGTCAATGTGTCTGGCAGAAGATAGGCAGAAACTTGAGAGATCCTTGCAGATTTGTCTGCCAGACAGGAAGTAACAGTTTCTCTCTCCTTTTTCTCACCTTCTCTCCCTACTTATCTCTACAACATTATTTTCTAGATGATTTTGCTTTTGCCATACATATCGCCCCTCTTTTCATACACTCCCATACTCATACATTTTTTTGGTGTAGAAATTTTGCTTTTTAGCTAGGCTTTTAAGAAAAAATTAATGCCATATATTGAGGCATATGTGTCTTATAACTTTTTATTCTGTCTTTATAATTGGCTCTGAGGGGAGTAACTAGCTGTCAACCTTTCTCTCTCTCTTTTTTTTTAATCCAGCATAGCACCTGGCACATGGGTGCCAATTACTGCGTCTTATTTTCTGTTAAATCCAAACTCTTGGTTCTGGTATTTAAAATATATTGCCTAGATTTGCACATCTGACCTCCCTCTTCCCCATCCTATAGTGTAGTGTTTCTCAAAATATGGTACATAATTCCAGATCATTTTAGGTGGTGCATGGATGAACATTCTTATTTTAATATGTTGAATTCACAAACATCACATCTCCTATTTGAAAGTTAGGACATTGGCTAGAACAAGTTAGGCACCAACAATTGTAGTGGCCCTACCAAACTTGGAACAGAAAACATTTCTCCACTGGCCTGAGGAAGCTGGGAAAGTTAGCATCATCTCCTCTGTCCTCATTGTTGCTTGACTGGAATTAAAAGGCTGGTGTCAGATGTCCTAAGTGAGAAAATGTAGAATTTAAGTTTGAAAGATAAAAGATATACCCAGAATAAATTGTAGCAATTCACTGAATTATAATATCTAAAATCTGGAGAGTATCTCCTTACTTCAGTAAACAGTGATTTATTTAGCATCCAGTGTGTCAGTTGGGTTAAGACCCTAGCTGGGAATGCAATGTGGAACAAATAGAAGCAAGTTCTTTTCCCTCATGGCACTTGTTAACTCATGGAGAGGAAAAGACATTGTCCAGATATTCACTCAGATGTAAAATTGGGAGTCTGAGAAGTGCTAAAAGTACAATATACTATGTACAAAAGATTATTCATAGTATGAGATAGTACAAGAGCCTATAATAGTAGGTTTGACCTACTTAGGGACGGAGGAAATAACCCTTGAGTTGTGATCTGAAGAATGAGTAGGTCTTAACTTTCCAGGAAAGAAGGGAAGAACTTAATAGGCATGTGACGGACTATCAAATGCCAAGGCCTCTGGTGGGAGGGAGCTTGTGAAATAAAAGGGACTGTCAGACTCCACTGTTGACAAAACTAGAGGAACATGGTCTGAGATGAAGCAGGAGAGATAGGAAGGAGCCATTCTGTGCAGTGCTTTGTAGACCATGGTAAAGAGGTTTTTTTGTTCTCTTGAATTATTATTTTCTATTTGTTTAGTTTTTAAATCCTTAGGTAGCTAAAGATCATTCTGGTTTTTGCTGTACTCACTTGAGCTGACCCTTGAAGGATGATGGTTGGACTTTTTTTTATTTAGCATTTTATCATCGTATTTCCATGAATTTCATCTGATTTCCACATAAATAAATACTCATTTCATAATTCAGCTATTTGCTTGAAACAATGAATTTTTTCTTAAAGACATTACCCAAAGTTGTTTTCTTTCACTTCTTTACTCTTGATGGATTTCAGTCGGATCTTTTTAGAATAACATGTTTTTGCATAATCAGTTCTTCAGCCTGAAATATCTTCCAAACACCACCACCACCACCAAATCCATACCTTGAGGGAGCTGTTTATCCTTCTGAAGACTCAGCCCTTCATTCTTTCACAGTGCAGTGCTTTCTACTTTTCTTCTATTCCATGTCTTACTCTGTTCAGTATAATTTGTACTCTCAACCTCTAGTTCAGTCTCCAGCCCATAGAAGGTACTTAATGTTTGGTGAATAGATATGATTAGATATAATCAGCTCTGAAATGTGTTTTCCAGTGTTAAGAACTCAGCTTTCTTATATGCATAGGAAAAAATATATTTTGTTAATTGAATTTTTATTTGTTCTTAGATGTCACTAAGAGGATCTGCGCCAGTGACAATTGTACCTCTTCCTGGAGAGCAAGTACAGGTTCAGGGGGTCATCCAGACAGCTCAGTCTTCTGTAATTCACCCACCACACGTGCAAACGGTACAGAAATTTGAAGACTTAGTAGTCAAGAGTGGGGACTTTTATACCCTGAGTCTTTGGAAACATTTAAGTTGCTGTAGTTAAAATATTGTAACCTAATATGACAAAATTTTCTTAGAAACTAGATCACAGAACAATTGAGTCAAATAGAGAAGGTTTAAATTTCTAGTTTCATGTGTATATTACCCAGTGAAAATAGAATACAATTTTGGGGGAAGTTATTATTTAGAATATAAGGGAATGAAAGATTTTTTTAAGGGAAAGTCTCAGTCATAGCCTTCTTGAAAAGGAGAATTCTGAAGCAAAGGTGATGCAGTAATCTTTGGGAAGAGGATATCTACCTTATGCTTCATGGAGGTCAAATAAAGGAGAGTTCTTTCACTGTAGAGCGAAATTATTTGTATTTGTCCACCTTCATAATAACACCTCATAACTACAGGAAGGAGCGAGCCATCCTATGTCCCTTTTCTTTCTACCCTTTCTCTCCATTTTTTCTTCTGGCTCCTATGAATCCCAGAATGCCTTTGTTCATCTCTGATATTTAGAAGTAGCTATCTTAGAAGAAAAGCTGTATCCTCCTGAATATATAGGATCATGCAATGTTGTCAATTCAAGAGCTGCATCTTGATGTGGTTTTCCTATATGAAAGGTGGATGCTGCATGGATTTTTGAGTTTTTATATGAAGATTTTACTCTATTTGCTGGTGCTATCATTGGAAAGAAATTCTTGATCTTAGTTCCAAGTAATCCCTTAGTTTTAGAAATTATTTTCTTACATGAGTTTAACAAGAGTCCTTGGAGTAGATTTAGGGACAGTGAAAATAGTTGAAAGTTTAGATCAGAAATGGAGTATCAATTACACTTAAGGAAAAGATAGAAGTGACTTTTTTTTTTTTTTTTTTTT